>APFE031391091.1:0-111082 GCA_000404065.3 Pinus taeda
TTATTGTTGATCTGGTTATTACAACTGACTGTATAATTTACATGTACTTGATGATCATTTGATGTATATGGATCCAGTTTGAAAATTTATGAAAAGTGGTCCTTGAAAAGAAGTAGGGGGTTGTAGCTCCCTTTCAGGAGATACTGGAAAATGAGAGAGAGTTGTAGCTCTCAGCAGGTTGCAGCCTGCGTACTGGTAAAGGACTGCACCAGTACAAGACCATTGTAAAAGGAGTTACTAATTTGAAAGAAGATAGAGACATATTGCAGCAGGTGGTTTTCACCCACATTGGGTTTCCACCTTATATCTGGTGTTCTTTGATGTGACTCTGTTTTTGTTGTTCTTGCTCATTATTTTATGGTACTGATATGCAAAAATAATTCAAAGTGTAAATAAGGAATATTTGTTAAAAGAACTAGGTAATACTGATTCACCCCCCCTCTCAGTATTATTTTCAACATCCTATTCTTTAGATATACTGTAGTATTAATCGCTTCAGCCCAAAAACCGTTAGAAAGATTCTTACCTTTTAACATACTGCGAAAACACTCCACAAGGGTTCTGTTCTTCCTCTCTACAACCCTGTTTTGTTGAAAACTGTTGTTGTATCCCATTATCTTTGCAATATTTGAGTACACAAGCTTTCTTGTACTCTCCCCCTTTGATCCGAGCAGAGAATCGTGATGCTTTTAACTGTCTGTTTTTCAACCATACTTCTGAGCTCCTTGAAGTATTCAAAAGTTTTGCTCTTGTTCCTAAGGAAATACACCCAAGTAAATCTAGTACATTCATCAATAAATAGTAAAACATACTATGCACCACCTAACGATCTTGTCTGCATAGGCCCACATAAATCTATGTGTACCAACTCGAGTAATCTATTCTTTCTATCAGGATTCATAGGAAATTTATCTCTATGCAACTTTCCTAGTGCACATGCATCACAATCAACATGAGAAGATTTTAAAACAGGAAGACCTTCGACCATACCTTTTTTCTGTAAAGCAGCAGATCATTGAAGTTAATATGGCTGAACCTCTGGTACCATAAGTCCACTGTTGTCATGGCAGATGATGCCAATGCCTAATGTGGTGTTCTTTTGACATTTAGCTTGTATAATCCTCCCACATGAATACCCAATGCAATATGCTTCATACGACCCAACAGGGCTTTAATGACACAATATGATTTATAAAAATCTACCTTGAGATTTTGATCGCCAGACTATAACTTTGGATTTTGACATCTGTGATCTGATGTTGCTCTCATGATTTCCCTCCAAACGTGTTGGTTAAATTTTTGCCTCCACTCAAGGTTACAGGCTTCCTCATCCTTGTAGCTATGATACCATGTCAAAGAAATATGAATCAACTTTATTAATAAACTGAGCAACTTACAGGTGTGGAACACCACCTGTAAGATTTCCACTATAGAACACGCTCTTCCTTTCATTCATTACATGAGGAATATATATAATAAGCACACATTTAGGGAAGTTGAATAGAATCCTATAAAACAGGAACAAAATCCTAATCTAGAGTTCTATTTGAACTATTTCTACATTAATCTCAACACAAGGATTATTTCAGAAACCTCCCATCAAGTGTCAGTTTCCCTAGATTTGTGGCATGCGTGTCACAACCTCGATGTTACCAAAACTCATCAACTAGATATCGCAGAGCTCATTCCTCACATCAACCTTGTAGCTCTAACATCCCACATCAAATCTAGGAGTTGTCGACACACTTAGCTAAGCTATTTTGGGGTAAGCTTGCTTTCCATGACTTGTGTTGCATTTCTGGCACTTTTTGTGTTTTTCTTCGTATGGACATTGTCTATTTGATTTTAGTGAATGATTGTTGTCATTTTGAAACATACTAGCTTGTACTAGCACCGTTCCATTTTTAGTTGCTATCTCACTGTTGTCGCATGCATGAGACTGTTTTGCATGAATGGTCACCGATTCGGAAACTCGCTTCACCCACATGCATGTTTATATGTTTATTGAATCTTTCATTCGATGTTTGCATGAACGGTCAATCACTTATGCTTTCACTCAGTGTTTCCATGCATTCACTTCTACATTTTCTTTCAGTTGCTCATCAGCAAGTCTGGGCAGCCTTGGCCTGAACTCTGCCTCACCAAGATATCATTACGCAATCTTGAGAGGGAAGGCTTTATCTTCCTCTCAGAAAATGTGCATTTCTGCCCAATGACTCTCCTCTATGACTATTTTTTGCATTTCTGAGGGACAGTGACTGCTGGTCCGGAAAATTGCACAATGCGGTCACTAAGCCTGCAGCCATTTCCAGCTGAGATTGCGCATTGCACAATTCCAATAGTGAGTAGCCAGAATGGACTATGCATTGCATAGTTTGACTAGTAATTTAGTCTCCCAGTAGCCCAAACTATGCCTTGTGCAGTCTTGGCAGTCAGTCTCCCGACCTCCTGGCTGAAATTGCGCAACCTTCCTGATCAGTCACACAAGTATGTTGCAAATCAGTGCTCAAGTCAATTTTGGTTTTCAACCAACAAATTACTTGATATGAGTGTTGCCATGTTTCCAGGTATTGCAGGGGTTCATCTGCCTCTCAGAAATACAGGTATATTGGTTTCCAAGAGAGCAGATTCGAAGACACCGTTCAGAGAACACAAGGAGATGCAATCAATCGAATGTCTACGAGTTTTCCTACTCACGAAGATATCAAGTTTTTCATAGATAAGGACATCAAGATACGACAACAACGGCATCAAATTAAGCAGCATCATGAACAACAGCTGAAGGTAGCATAACGAATGCACTGAATGCACCGAATGCAACAAATGCAACAAATTCACCGAATATAACAAAGGCACCGAATGAAACAAATGTAGCAAATGCAACGAACACAACAAATGTAGCAAACATAATGAATGCAATGAATGTAGTGAATGCAACAAACACAATGAATGCAACAAACATAATGAATGGAACAAATGAAATGAATGAAACAAATGGAACGAATGCAAGAGGAAGGTTGTTAACAACACAGAGGCAGAACAAATTTGCAAGCTCAAGCAGATCCACTGATGATGAAAGCAACTTTGAAGACTCATGCTATGAGGTGACGACGCGACATGAAGATTGCGTGAAGACAAAGAATGGTACAAAGAAGGAGTTGCATGTATTGAAGAAGCAACTCAAGGAAGAACATGAAGCTACATAGATAGACGAATGAGTTGCAATAGGAATAGGAACAAAAGTGGGCACAACATGCACTCACGGATGGAACTGAGTCCATACAAGTTTTAGATCTATTCGAGCAGCTAGCAGGGAGCATACATGGTGAGTAGTGTTGTTGATTACATGCAAGGGATTCAACAACATGCATGTCATTGTGCACGCACATGCGATCCAACCCGTTCATCACACTCACCAAGGCAAAGACAAGAAGCAAGTCCAACGAGGGCTAGACATGTACTTCAGCAATTTGATGTGCATGACCACCAGCACACACTTGTGTAGGTTTTAACCCCGTACAGAAATTACCTGCATACGAATTCTAAATCACAGGAAAAATAAAAATGCGAGAGCATAACACATAAAACACATATACACAGAGATTTCCCACTGGATCTCAAAACCGAGCTTGATTTTTCATTATGTTCCTTTCAATGTTACAATACATATTTATACATGCCGAAGCATCCAATACCATGGACCGAAAAACCATCACGTCCAATACCATGGACCAAAAAAAAACAATCGATCCAATACCATGGACCGAAAGCCATCGCGTCCAAAACATGTGCGAAAATCATGCACAAAACCATAGGTGGGTCCGCCCAACCTAACATAGGGTCCAAAACCAAAATTTTCCGGGGCGCTGCCCCGGACCCCATAAAGTGGGGTTACGGGTACCCCTCAAACCCCCCTGTTAACTATGTGGAAAGAATATAACACAACCCAACAACAAAGGTTTCCCTTGAAGCCAAAACAACGCTGATAAAAATTGTAGGTTTTAACTTCATACATAAATTACCTACATGCGAATTCTAAAAAATAGAAAATAAACAATGTGAGAGAATAACACATAAAACACATATACACAAAGCTTTTCCCCTAGATCCGAAAATCGGGACTACCAGATTGATTTTTCATTATGTTCCTTTCAATGTTACAATACATATCTATAGATTTCGAAGCATCCAATACCATGGACCGAAAACCATCGCATCCAAAACCATGGACCGAAAACCGTCACGTCCAAAACCATGGATCAAAAACCATTGTGTCCAAAATCATGTGTGAAACCATGCACAAAACCATAGGTAGGTCCGCCCAACCTAATAGAGGGTCCAAAAAAAATTCCCTGGAGCGCTGCACTGGACCCCCTACAAGGGGGCTACCCATCCCCCTCAAACCCCCTAAACAGGGGGGGCTACCACCCCCTCTATGATCCCCCGACTCTGCAATCAATGCAATGAAGGGAGGTGCTCCACCCCCCCATAAACTGCGCAGGCTAGTTGTGGAAAGAATATAACACAAGACAACACAAAATATGATCCCTGTGAATGTCTTCTATCTTTTTGAGAATTAGCTAGACCTATATTATCTACGCTTGATACTAGAGTGTTTTATATCATTGCCCACACTTAATCAACATTAGATTTAACTACATCATTTTCAATCTTTGAAGTAGGGGATAAACTACTTCTCTGAACTAATTCATGAAAGAGAAGTGACCTATTATTGGGTGTGGGTTGTAAAATTGCATCAGTCCAATATTTGACCCCAAATCTATCAAGAAAAGAGCTAGGTGAAAACTATTCAAAGCCTCTTTCTGGCGCAGACCAATTTTCATGTAAAGTGCGTACACACTCTTGAAGTATGCACTAACCTGAGAGAGTTCTTTCCCATACACTGGATACTTCAGATGTAGACCTAGATATTTTAGTCTACCTAAGTGAAGCCCTTTCTATATCTGGAAAACTAGGAGATGGATTTGGAGTGCTTCGTCACAAAATCCTTTTGCGATTTGTTCTTACATGAGTTGGCCTAGACTCTATGAGAGAAGCAGAAGAATAAGAAGAAGGTGGTGATAAATTAAGAACTAAGTTCATTCTTTCTACAACCATAGAAACTAGAGCATCTTCCACAAATCCCCTGATACCTAAGCCTTCAACCCTATTGTCAAATTCAAGCACAAAATCCTCAACATCTTCATCATGTGTGCTTGACTATTGAGGCATAGATGTTTGAGAGCCTTGAAAATACCAATCTCCTTTAGGGATATCCCTTCCAAGGCCAACACAATATGTATGATATGTTGAATTACAATGATCACACAATAATAAAAGATCATCATCACCAGCCTCATTACAATCTAGGAAAGCTATATTCTCATAGGGATCAAGAAATCTGATCACTTCTTCTTCTAAAGGTTGATATATCTACCAAACAAAACCAAATCATATAAGCAAATCTTCCTTAAAATTCAAAACCAACTTCTTAAACTTAAAACCTACCTATGCAAATAAATAATCGTGCTTTGTAGGAAAGATAATAAGATAAATCCAAGGAAATATCTTTAAGAAATCCAACAAGGTGCTGCAACTGGAAACTAATATCACCAAATTGTAAATCACCAACAAACACAAGGATTGATAGAAGAAAAGGATGAAATAAAATGAACTACACCCAGAGGCACTCCAATGTAAGTGTGTTTAAACATGAAACTATAAATTTTAAGAACCCTAATAAATAATGATTACTCCTACATATAGAACATAAAATACTATAAACAATTATTTACAGACTAGATTCCAACATTCAAACAAGGGCATAAACATGTTGTCAAATGGAAAAGTTGAAAGTAGTTAATAACATCAGGAATTTTTTGCAAATTGAATTCCTATCATTCAAATCAATCCGACTACTATTCAAATCTCAGGGTTGGATCCAATTCTCCATTGAATATTATATCTAGATACAGTGTTGAGAAAATGATCTCTGACATTGAATTTAACAGTCACAAGTCCCATTTTTTGTATGTTAATGACTGCCCAATTTATGATACAGTGGAAAAGGTGGAATAGGAGAAACATATTAAGTTTTGAGTAACATTCTCTCACTCCATTGATGATTGCTTCTTTCTCTATTCAGGTAAGTACCATAATTTTTTCTCTTTTGATTTATACATACGTTATTGACGAACATTTCTTTCTATTGAAGAAATGTCTAGGAAAATGTTTGAAGAGGGCGCTCATGACTTTGGTAATTTTGGAAACCCATGTAATTTTTTACAAGAGTTACCTTCTAAATCAAGGTCCTACCTTTTAGCCACTCAAAGATATTTCAAGTTGAGGGAGTACTTCAACTCAAATATACAATTATTGTATTTATATTGGTTCTGATTTACTATAAAACAATGCTATGGAAGTTTCCATGTGATAGCTTACAAGTAATTCTTCTAACAATGACTTGTTATAATAATCCATATAAACATCTAAACATCTTGACATTATGTTGAAGTATTTTTCATATCTAGAATGGGTTGTCATAAAAGTGAACTTAAGTGGCAATAACTTAGAAGACACTTTAATATTGGCATGTGCCTTGAAGTTAAGTGATACAAGAATATACCCTACATGAAATAGCATATGGTAACAACAATGGCAGTATGTACCTAGTGATGGTTGTCCTACATCATCATCCTCATGAAAGTCACTTCAAGATGGTTTCACCCAACATTCTCCCACTTGTTGTTTTCTTTCCATAGGGGGCCACAGGAGAGCTTGGTCATTTTTCCAGCCCTGAAATGCCCATTATTTCTCTATACCAGGAGAACTTCTCAGAGCTCAAAAATTTTCTCAATTCATCTGTAGTATTCTTCAAAGTGTCCACATTTACTAGCAACACCCATTTGCCTTCTGTCATATCCCTCGCAAAGTGATATTGAACATCAATGTGCTTCGTATCTGAATGATAAGCAGGGTTCTTTACCAAGAAAATTGCACTTTGGAAGTCATAGTCTATTCTTGTAGCTCCCTATACTAACCCCATACTTGGACACAATCTCTGCAACCAAACTTCTTCCTTGCTTGCATGAGTGGTTGCCATGTATTATGCCTATGTAGTTGATAGTGCCACTGCAGATTATTTCTTACTCATCCAACTAACTGCACCTCCAAATAGGTTAAACAAATACGAACTTGTAGATCTTCTCTAATCCAAATCTCTAGCCCAGCCTGCATCAACAAAGCCATAGATATCCAAAACTCTATCCAATCTTGGTCTTCCTTGGTAGCCAAACCATAATCAATAGTGCCATGCAAATACTTGAAAACCTGCTTCACTGATGTCGAATGCTCCTTCCCTGGTTTTGTAATAAACCTGCTCAATACTCCCACTGCATGTTCAATGACTGGTCTAGTATAGACCAGGGCATACATCAAGCTACCAATTGTACTTGCATATGGAACACGGGACATATCCTCTTCCTCTTCTTGTGTCTTGGGACACTGTTTAGCAGATAAATTTATACCTATAGGAATAGGAACCTTCACTGGTTTACTATCCTACATATTAAAACTCAACAGTATTGTGGCAATATACCTCCTCTAGTTTAACCAAAGGTTCCTCTTTGCCCTATCTCTTTTAATTTCCATGCCCATAATATAGTTTGTAGCACCAAGATCTTTCATGTCGAATTTGGAGGACAATTGGGCCTTGAAATCCTAGATAATTTTTTTGTTAGTTCCAACCAACAACATATCATCCACATACAAGACCAGATAAATAACACGGTCACCAACTAATTTAAAATACACACAATGATTTGCTTTGCTTCTGGTGAAGCCAAGTCCCTATATAAATGTATCAAATTTCTGATATTAGATACTTGGTGACTATTTTAACCCATACAGAGAATTCTTTAACTTTCATACCAGTTCTTTCTTACCCTTCACCGCAAAGCCTTCAGTTTTCTTCATGTAGATCTCCTCTTTCAGATCCCCATCAAGAAATGTTGTCTTCACATCCATCTGTACTACGTCAAAATCAAAAGTAGTAGCAATTCTCGGCACCTAGGAATACAATTTTGCTACCAACCGAGCTTTTTATTTCTCCACCTTTCCTTCTGCATTTGTCTTCTTCCTGAACACCCATTTTTTGCTAATGTGTTTCCTTCCAGCCGACATCTCCAACAGATCCCAAGCCTCATTTTTGTGAAAATATGCCATTTCATCAACCATGGTCTCTTTCCACAGTTTCCCATCCTCTGAATCTATTGCTTCCTTCACAGTTCTGGGATCATCATCAGTAATAGATAAAGATAAATTTGAACAGAAAGCAGATGGACTATACCTTTCTGGCTGCATTGTTTCTTGAACTGATCTTCTTTCACTTGGAGTTTGTGGCTCTTCATCTTCTGATTCCTCCTCTGCTGTAGAGTCTGATTCTTCCTCCTTTAGCTCAAGCTCTATCTTCTCAGGTTCCTTTGGTTGGACTTCATGTTTAATAACATATTTCACCCCTTCGAACACCACATCTCAGTTGTACACAACCTTCCTTGTTGTTGGGTTCCAAAGATTATAACCCTTTAAACCATCCTTATACCCAATAAAGATGCACTTTTCAGATTTACTATCCAACTTGGTTTGTTTCTCCTTTGGAACATGTACATATGCATCATTCAAATACCGTCAGATGTGATAGAGAGGGTCTCTTACCATTCCATATCTCTTATGGAGTCTTATCCCCCAATGCTGATGAAGGTGATCTGCTGATTAGGTAACATGCTGTCTCCACTGCCTCTACCCAGAATTCATGTCCTAACCCGACACCACTGAACATGCTTCTTGCCCTCTCCATCAACGTCTTGTTCATTCTTTCTGCAACTCCATTTTGTTGAGGTGTATATGGAGTAGTCTTCTTTCGTGCTATACCACACTTCTTACACAATTCTTCAAATTCCTTACTGCAAAGCTCTCTACCGTTATCTGTACTCAGCACCTTTATCCTCTTCTCTGTCTGGTTTTCCACTAAAACCTGAAATTCTTTAAACCTATCAAAGACTTCAGATTTCTTCTTAAGGAAATATATCCATGTATTCCTTGAGAAGTCATCTATAAATGATACATAGTACACAGACTTACCTAGTGATGGAACCTTCACAGGTCCAAACACATCACTGTGCACAAGCTCTAATATATGTTTGGCCCTCTTACCACCAGAGGGGAAACTCACCTGTTTCTACTTCCCATATACACAATTTTCATAGAAATCAAAATCCAAAGAGCTATTACTCATACCTTCTACCATACCTTTACCATGAAGTATTTGAAGGCCCTTCTCTCCAATATGTCCAAGCCTTTGATACCACAACATGGTATTCTCTCCAGAGACCACTAGATTTTTTGCTCCACTTTCAGGGACCACAGAACTGTTGCACCCATCAATAATAGTGCTACCTTGTAGCTTGTATAGAGTTCCAATCTAAACTCCCCAAATCAATACCAGTGCTCCTTGAGCCATCTTGCAGGTATCCTTCTCAAACATTGTTTTTATACCCTCATCATCCAGCTTGTTTATAAAAATCAGATTTCTGGCTAATGGGGGAATATGCAGAACACCCAGAAGTGTTCTAACCCTTCCACTTGCAACTTCAGCTTTAATTTTCTGCGATAATTGATTCTAGCCTTCCTATCATCCCCTAAGAAGACATCACCATGATCATATTTCTCATACTCGCAGAACCACACTTTATGGGGAGTGAAGTGAAAGGATGCATCTGAGTCAATCACCCATGCCTCATGATCTACATGTGTACTTGAAGAAGCCAAGTACACATCCCTACCTTCATCTGAGGTGGTTTTCACCTCTACAGAAGGAGCATCATCAGATCCCTTTCCTTTATCAGGAGTGTTAGAGTTTACAATCCCTTTTGTAGTGCCCTTCGTTTCTGCACTTCCAGCACACCACCTTTACAGGTTTTCCTGGAGATTTAGATCTCCCTCTAGATTTAGATATCCCACTCGATGACTTATTTATGTTCCTATTCTGGGAACATCCTCATATAGACAAGGCATCAACATTCTAGCTCTCCATATTTTTCGGTCTTATCTCCTCCGTCAACAAGGATGAGACTATTTCATCAAACTGCAAGGTAGTTGCATTGCTACCTATTGCAATAACGAGACTATCCCATGAATCTGGTAGAGAACACAACAAACTAATTCACTCATCTTCATCTGAAATTTTGATATCAACAGATGATAATTGACTTACCACAGTATTAAACACATTCAGATGCTCTGTCACCGAGTTTCCATCTTTCATCCTTAGGTTATACAACTTTTTTTGCAGGATTGGTTTATTCACTAGAGACTTAGATTCGTACAAAGTCCCTAACTTTTCCCACAAATCCTTCATTGTAGCTTCACCTGATACATTTAGCAATAGTGAATCTGACACACACAATCGTATTGTGCTCTTTGGCTTCCAATCCATCTTCTTCCATTCTTCATCGGTCACCCTCATTGGTTTAGTACCTAGATCTACCATGATCCACTGATCTTTATCGACCAACAGATCCTCTATCTTGAGTTTCCACAACTCAAAACTCTGACCAATAAAGTTCTTGATCTATATCTTTCCACCACTCGCCATCTTCTTTCACCACCAAAATCGACCCCGTAGATCTCCCATTGAACAGGGTCTACCACAGGCATGAGTGGAACCCCCCAGCAACAAAGGCATCCCCTTGAAGCCAAAACAACTCTGATACCAAATGTGGGTTTTAACTCCATATAGAAATTACCTATATACAAATTCTAAAACACAAAAAATAAACAATGCGAGCGAATAACACATATACACAGAGATTTTCCCCTAGTTCCCAAAACTGGGACCACCAGCTTGATTTTTCATTATATTCCTTTCAATGTTACAGTACATATTTATACATGTTGAAGCATCCAATACCATGGACTGAAAACGATCACGTCCAAAACCATGGATCAAAAACCATAGCTAGGTTCACCCAACCTAATATAGGGTCCAAAATTTTTTTCCAAGGGGCATTGCCCCAGACACCCTAGAGGGGGGCTACCCGCCCCCCTCAAACCCCCTAGACAAGGGGGGGCTTCCGCCCCCCCTATGACCCCCCCACTGTGCAATCAACGCAATGTGAGTTAGTCATGGAAAGAATATAACACAACCCAACATCAAGCATATTACATCATAACACAGTGTATCTTTGTCTTGGCTCATATCATCTCGATGGTTCAACATATTAGTCTTATCATACATCTATTTTTGTGGCTTGTATAATCCATATATGGTCTTGCTTATATATATTTTTTCTTTACACATTGTCCCCCAGTTGGTATATTTATTAAAGACTAAAGACTATATACAATATATAATCTTATCATATATGGCATATGGAAAAATCCTTTGGTCCATTTAAGTCAGTATGATTTAATGAAACTATCCAAGGATGGTAGTCTCATAACAAATAATATATCAGGGCAACATTGTTACAAGTTCAATGATAGCATTTTTATTAACAATATGATAAGATTTTTGATGTCAGTTGTTGTTTTGTCAACATATGTTGTTCACAAACGAAGTTGTGAACAAGTATATACTCTAGATAACATGATATGTATATATGGGAACATGATATGATTTGAATTTCTGTTATGACTATGTATACATGATAGGTTGATGTCTGGATTAAATATGAGTGAAGAAGCCTCCCATTCAGAGGGAGAGATCCTAACACATTTTATTTTTTTGTGATGAATGATTATAAGTTCCATTATTGAAGAATAAACAATGAACATTTTATGGAATTGACCTAACAAGTATTTGCTGTTAGCACCTTTTTATCCCTTTCTTCACTAGTATCCACCACTTAGATGCATTTATACAACATCTAAATTGCATTAATTGATCAGGGGCTCATGTCCCAAGTGTTGTAAAATGCTCAAAAATGAAAGTGCTTGGAATTGGTTCCAACCTGAACGACCGGATAGAGCTCATCCTCCTGATTTTGGCGCCGCAAATGGTTCGAAAAACGGTCGTCGTATGTGAACATTACGTCAAAAACAAAATCGCCCAATAACCCTTAAATTTTGAATTTAAAAAACAAATTTAAAAGGAATATTCCACAGAATATTCCTGGGAATATTCCATGGAATATTCTTGGGAATATTCCATGGAATATTCCTTTGGGCGGGCCAATCAGAAGTTGCCATGTGGCAAGCTCGGAGGCCGCCACGTGGCCCAGCTGACGTCAGCAACATGTATGGCATTTCAAAATTTGGGTGTGGTGAGGTTCGATCTCATGATCTCCTATGCATCAACTCATCGCCTTACCATTAGGCTACATAGGTGGGCTTTGTTATATTGGTGGTGGCATGTATTTGAAAAGTTTAAATTCTCATGGGGTGGGAAATGAAAGGGGCCAACCCCTAAGGGCCAGCCCCCCATGCCAAATGACCAAGCCCCGAAACCGTAGGCTTAAGCCTACCCGCCAGCAAAGAAACCTTCGAGTTAGCTGTGGTCACATGCGCGATTATAGCCAGAAATGAAGGCAGAGTTGTGTGGAGCACTTGGAAGGTATGCTTTTGACAAGAAATCTAGTGGTTTTTCAATAATAATTCTAACCTTTTCTGCATTATGAGTTCAAAGAAGATAAAGGATTTTGATAAAATGTGCGAAAATAGACAAAGGAAGCTCAAGTGCTAATAATTGACATTTTTCTATGCAGGAAGACGTGGAAACAAGGGATTGTCGATCAAAAGCGAGAAGAAAAGGGAAAATAACTGCTGTCCCTCCAGCAGGGAACCAGATGTGGACAAGATCAAGCAAAATTAGAGCCGAATAAGCCCAGGGAAAGAATGCAGGATACCGAGTCAAAGAATGCAAGAAAGAAAGGAGAAGAATGGAACGATTAGCGAATCCCTCAGGATCTTTGATCCTGAGGGATCGCTGCTTTAACTTATCTTTGAATATCTAGATACCTCCGTCATTTCTATTATATAAAGGCACCATGCCATTGAGCGAGGGGGACAACTGTTTTTATAATTCTAAGTTTCAAGAACAAACTATGATCATTAAGTCTTGTTGAGACCTGATTTTGTTATACTTTTGTTGATGCAATTAATATAAAGACTTGGTGTTCATTTCGTCTTTGCATCTAGAGTAACTTAAGGCAGTGTACCATTGGCAGCTAAGGGCCTGGCTCTGAAGGACACTTGCTTTTGTACCATTATATGGTGATTTGTGTGTGGTTTGTTTATCTCTGTTATTTAAGTAATCTGATACATATTTTATCTGATATGCTATGCTCTATTATAATTGATGTCTGAATGATTTCTTTATATCATGTCTCTGCACTATACAATTGGATCTATTTGAATTGCATCTTTCAGCTATCTCTGTAACAGAATGTTGGTATGAATGTTATTGTCATTGGATCCATGTGAAATAGTATTTGTGAGACTTGAAAGCAATATTACTTTCTTCAGAAACGTAGTCATATCATTCATTATTCTCAGATTGCTATAGTAGTATAGAACATGTACATATGGATGAGGATTGTTGTTCCATAATTCATCGAGGATTACTTTTCCATTGCATTACTGCTATTCCATTGCCTTACTGTTGTTCCATTTCATTACTGCTGTTCCATTTTATTACTGTTGTTCCATTTTACTTTCTGCCTTTTCATTTACTTGCCTTTGTTGTTTTGGTGTGAGAGAAGGTCTAAGGCTGTAGTGAGCCTTAGCAAGACACTGCTTAGCTCCCAAACCTATAAGTCCATGCTCTAATTTCCTTTCTTCATCAGTTTCTAAAGGGATGGGTTATTGCTTCCGTACCCTTCACTGATCAACTTCCTTGTGTGATTCAATCTTTTGGGTTAGTTTAGTTACAACTTAGCATCTGTTTCCTTTCGAATCATTAGAACACTATACTACTGAGCATTACTCAAACAAATAGCCTCGATTGAGCTACTCCTTGCAATAACAAAAAGTTCCCGGATTGACTTATTAATGTGGGATAATTAGAGGTGTGAGAGACCCAAGTTATAGCTCTACATTTTGGCGCCGTTGCCGGGGAGGGAGTAATAGCCATTTTCCCTTTACAAAGTAGTGCGCAAATTTGCTAGGGGGGAGTTGGATCTTAAAAACGGAAGGTAAGAACCTGCATACGGAGCATGTAAAATCCCTGCTCCACCATCCGTTTTCTTAGCAAAATTGCTGGTTGATAGGATTTAGTAGTTTTTAGAGTGCATGACTAAGCAGAAAAAGCTAGAAAAGAATATCAAACCCCCAGCCAAACCTGAAAAAGCCAAAGGACCGGTGACCCTTGGCCGAACAACCTTTATAGACGAAATCTACAAGAAAATTGATTCTCAGCCATCAGTAGGCCTCAGAAAGATTAATTCTAAACAGCCTACTAGTTCCCTTCAGGCTACAGCATCACCATCTGGAGCCTTCGCTGAGGTACATAGCCAGACTGATGAACAGGACTTTCAAGAAATTGAAAATTCTGTGTCAGAACGGCTGCAGGAAGGGAACTTAAGAAAATTTTGTGAAGGATAAGGGGAAACAGGGGAAATAGAGGAACCAAGGTCTCCTTCTAGGATAATCCAGCTGTTAAACAGCCCAGACAAGGGGAGCACAGCCAAAGTTAATATTGAAGGCACCCCATTCCCTCAGATAGAAATCCCAGATAAGGGAAGTGTCATTAAAACAGCCCCTGCCAACGCCGTCCCTTCTCAACCTAGGAACAACCTCCTAGAAATTCTGGAAGGTTACTGGCACATATTCGATCCCATGGCGCAGAATCAGCTAAATACTCAAACTTCTACATTGCAATATCCTATAGTAGACTCTGCTGCAAATGCACCCATGAAAGAGATTCCTCTTCAACACATCCCAACGTTTCATGGACTCACACCAGAAGACCCTGATGCATTCTTATTCGAATTCGATGTGTTATGTAGAGGGTATGAATACACCACTGACCCCCAGAAATTAAAGTTGTTCCCCTCCATGTTGAAGGGAGCGGCTCTGAGATGGTTTATGGGTTTAGGTGGTGGAGTCATAAACAATTGGGAGCAAATGAAAGAATCCTTTCTCAAGAAATATCAGGATTACTGTAGGTCAAGAGAACTGAAAGATGAAATTTTCCAAATGACAGCCAGACCAAATGAAACTCTAGAGGAATATGTAGAACGCTTCCAGTATAATTTACAGAGATCCCCCTATGCATCATTAACTCTGCCTGATAATGTGTTGAAAATTGCATTAATTGGAGGTATGAAAGAACAGTGGATTGAAACATTGAATATCATGGGAAAAGGGGATATTTACCAAGAGAATTTTGCTGATATCATTAATTTATGCATCAGGAGTTCAAGAGGTAGCACAAGGATAAAACCAACAGAATACGACTGGTTTGTTAGAGATAACAGAATATCAACAGAAGGAGTAACACGTGTAGAACTTGGGAATTTATTAGAAAATTTTAAAACTGATATTCTAGGGACATTAACTACACAGCTTGATATTGTGCAGGCTAAGCAAAAGCAGATGGAGACGGAACAGAATCTGGCAATTTTCTGCCACCGATGCAGAAGAAAACATAGCCACAAGGAATGTCCACTAGATTCAGTTCAAACATGTGCTATCTGTACGGAAGATCATCTCACCAAAAGCTGCCCCTCACTTCCTGGATTGAAGGAAGTATACAAGGAGGCAGAAGAAGAACCAGAGCCGGCATATTTTGTTAACCAGCATCGCCAATGGCAACCTAGGCAATCTGGTATGTTTTCGGACCCAACTTCTTCTTTCTAGCCTCCGCAGTATAATGCTCAGCAATATGTTATGTGGCAAAACCAATCTACACCCCCATTTCCAAACTGGTCATGACAGCTGTTTCCTTCTCCAAATCCATGGATGAATCAGACAGGCCAATTCGGCTGGCCAAATTTTCCTTACACCCCACCATATTGGTAGAATAACTCATATCCTCCACAATGGATTCCCCCTACTTCACGAGGTTCACCCTGACAGACAAATTGGCCAAGATCGACATATCAGTAAACAGGAACTATTCCACTCCCTCAACCAACTCTGCCAGACTTACAACAAAACCCCCAGTCTAATCTGAGACCGCAACTCCCAGCCCAACCCAATCCCAATCCTAATAATAGACCAGTCCAATCCCTCCAAATCATAGAAACATCAGAAATCGGACTTGACCTAAGGGAGTGCAATGATCTTCAGTTACAATCTGGACGTATAATAGAAACAGAGGGAGACAAAACAGTTCACATTGAAGATCAGTTACCAATAGAACAACCGCTACAACAAAAGGATGCAAATAAAGAGAAGACCCATCAACAAGCAAGTACATCCTCTCCTCCTTTCCCGGAATGATTAGTCATACCGCGACCAATACAATATCCAGACTTTGACATTCTGGGAGAGTTACAAAATCTGTACATAAAAATTCCATTCCTCCAAGCCATTCAAGACATTCCTATATACGCAAAAACTATAAAAGAACTGTGCATAAAAAAATCAAGGAGGAATACAACCACTAACCCTAGATTCCAAGTAGTTGGTACTTTATCCGACTTGTTATCAGGAAAAGAGACACCTATCAAATACGAAGATCCCAGAAACCCAATTGTAACTGTCCAAATATATGGTCAAACCCTGACTAACGCTTTAGTCGACCTGGGAGCTGCAATCAATATTTTGACAACTTCCACCTACCAAAAGCTTGGCATCACATCAGTAGAACCTACTTCTACTTTGCTAGAATTGGCAGATCGATCTGTAGTTCGACCAGAAGGTACTCTATATGATGTCATGGTTTCTGTAGACTCCTGGGAATATCGAATTGAATTCCTGATAATTAATCCAAAAACCCGACTAGATGGACATCCACTAATACTAGGAAGACCTTGGCTTGCTCCTGCCGATGCCTACATTGGTTGCCGGCAGGGAAACATGACCATAACTAAAGGACCAGACATTAAAAATCTAGTTCTATATCCTCCAACACAGCCAAGCCTGCCGATGATCAAAACTAATCAATATCCTGTGTCATATCTTACTAACAAGATCAGATCTCCATTGACTGTACAAAAGGATTTAGATGTTAAAGATCAAACAGAAGATGACGCCATCAACAACTTCATTAGTCAAACTGAATCTAGAATGCACACACAGTGTTTTATGATAGAAGCAGTGTTTGATAGCGAGCTAGAAGAAGACCCTTTAAAAGATCCACATGACCAAACAAGACCAGTCACTGTTGTTGCCAATAGTAAAGTAGTGGAAATTGAACCTGGTAAGACTCTAAATATCAACACCAACCTTACACGAGATCAAGAAACAATGCTTGTTAATTTGTTACGAAAATATAAGGGAGCATTTGCGTGGGATTACCCTGACATGAAGGGGATTGATCCTCAATTATGCACCCACCACATCTATATAGAAAAGGATGCAAGACCTGTTCGTCAGCCACAAAGAAGACTCAACCCCCATCTAAAAGAGATAGTAAAAGCCAAACTTCAGAAACTTTTAGATGTTAATTTTATCTACCCCATCTCTGACAGTAAATGGGTCTCTCCCCTAGTGGTGCTACCCAAGAAAAATGGAAAATGGAGGATTTGCGTGGATTACAGGGAGTTAAATAAGGCCACACAGAAGGATCACTTTCCTCTCCCATTTATAGATCAAGTATTGGACACTTTGGCAGGAGAGAAATTTGTTTCTTTTCTGGACGGCTTCAACGGATATAACCAAATCCAAATTGCCCCTGAAGACCAGGATAAAACCACCTTTACTTGCCCTTGGGGAACGTTTGCCTATCGGGTACTACCCTTTGGCTTATGTAATGCCCCTGCTACATTCCAAAGGGTTGTCCTCAGTATCTTTGCAGATCTAATAAATGATGGACTTGAGGTGTACATAGACGACTTTACACCATATGGAGATGATTTTGACCCAGCTCTAGATACCCTGGAAAAAGTTCTACAGTGTTGTATCGCTACCAGACTTCGCCTAAGCCACGAAAAATGTTACATGATGATGACAGAAGGGCTCATTATAGGGCACTATATTTCAGCAGCTGGCATCCAGGTAGACCCTGCCAAAATTCAGATTCTTTTGCTCATCCCTACCCCCACTACTCAAACAAAGGTACACAGTTTTCTTGGATTTTCTGGATATTATAGACGACTTATAGAGCATTATTCACGTATTGCTGTGCCTCTATATGCTCTAACTGGTAACGTTGATTTCTTGTGGACAGAGAAATGTGACCAGGCTTTTAAGGAATTGAAGAAGCTTGTATCAACAGCCCCAGTCCTCCGAGGACCAAACTGGAATTTTCCATTCCAAATCTCATATGATGCCTCAGATACAGCAATTGGTGCAGTCCTAGGACAAGAAGAGGATAAGAAACCATATGCTATCTACTATATCAGCAAAAACTTATCCTCTGCCGAACTTAATTATACTGTCACTGAAAAGGAATTCCTGGCTGTAATACATGCTGTTAACAAATTTAGACATTATATCACAGGCTACCCCGTTGTGTTATATACTGATCATTCTGCTATCAAATATTTGGCAAATAAACCTGTTATGAATGCTAGAATAACCAGATGGTTGATCTTATTGCAGGAGTTCGATATCACAATCAAGGACCGACCTGGCAAGGAGAACCCTGTAGCTGTTTTTCTCTCACGAATACCGAAGTCAATTGAAGCAGCAGCGGTAGAAGATCAATTTCCGGAAGAACACCTGTTTGTTGTTGCTGTTCAAACACCCTGGTATGCTGATGTTGCTAATTACCTTGCGGTAGGTAAGCTACCAAAACACTTAACCCCTCAGGAACGTAAGCAGATTGTTCAGAAGAGCACTCGATTTTCATGGATTGGAGGCCATTTGTCCCATACAGGGGCAGATATGCAAATCAGGAGGTGTATTCGAGAAGACGAGATCTTCGACATTTTAAAAGCTTGCCATGATGGACCATGCGGGGGACACTTTGCTGAAAAGAGAACAACACATAAAATATCATAGACAGGATACTATTGGCCTACAATTTTCAAAGATGCGAAAAAGTTTGCACAAGCCTGTGACAGCTGCTAGCGAGTAGGAAGACCTGGTCAAGCCGATGAAATGCCTCTGAGACCACAATTTGTCATTGAGCCATTTGAATGGTGGGCTCTCAACTTCGTTGGGCCCATTAATCCACCATCAAATTAGAGGACATACATTCTGGTGGCGACAGACTATGTTACTAAATGGGTCGAGGCCAAATCATTGCCTAAGGCTACAAAAGACTCTGTAATACAATTCTTGTTCCATTTGTTGGTACATTATGGACTTCCGAGAGAATTAATCACAGATGGTGGACCAGAATTTGTTGGGAATAAGTTAGCTGCAACACTTAACAATTATCATGTCCAACATAAGATCACTACCCCATACCATCCGCAGGCAAATGGTCAAGTAGAAAATAGTAATAAGGTAATAGAATCAATCTTAACAAAAACCATTGCATCGCATAGGTGAGATTGGGCCGCTCGACTACCTGAGGCACTGTGGGCCTATAGAACCACATGGAGAAGTACTACAGGCTATTCACCTTATCAATTAGTGTTTGGAAAATAACCAATCTTCCCCATAGAATTCGAAATCCAAACGCTACGAACTGCATAGGAAGTCGGCCTAGATTTGAGTGAGGCGCAAATCAATCGATTACAACAGATTAATGAATTGGACAAAATTAGGCTCTCTACATTACAAAACACAAGATTAATTCAACAACAACGAGCTAAATGGCATGATGCACTTATCAAGAATAAAGTCTTTCATGAAGGAGATTGTGCTCTGTTATACGACTTTCAGTTTCAGGACTTCTCGGGGAAACTCCAGACTCGATGGTTAGGACCATACGAAATCCAGAAGGTACATGACAATGGGACCCTTACCCTGATCACAATTGACGGTTCTGGATATGCATTCAAAGTAAATGGCCATCAAGTTCGTCTCTATCGAAAGCCACTCACTCGGGAATCATTCTGTCAGCAGCTACAACAAGATAATGACTTGGAAATTTTAGGAGGGGAAGCGAAATATTCCTCACCTATGACTTAAGCAATTCATTTTTTTCATAACTTGTACATAACATCCTGTATATATGCTCTTTTAATCTTCTATTTGCGTGCTAAGTATTTTTGCTGTCCTACTCATGTGATTTTGTTGTTCCTTTGCGAAAAGGAACAGCACTGGTGTGTTTTTGCTGTTCCTTTTCAAAAGGAACAACATTCGTGTGTTTTTGTTGTTCCTTTTCAAAAGGAACAGCATTCGTGTGTTTTTGCTGTTCCTTTTCAAAAGGAACAACATTTGTGTGTTTTTGTTGTTCCTTTTCAAAAGGAACAACATTCGTGTGTTCTTGCTGTTCCTTTGCGAAAAGGAACAGCACTGGTGTGTTCTTGTTGTTCCTTTGTGAAAAGGAACAACAGTGGTGTGTTTTTGCTATTCCTTTTCAAAAGGAACAGCATTTGTGTGTTTTTGCTGTCCCTTTGCGAAAAGGAACAACACTTGTGAGATTTTGTTGTTCCTTTTCAAAAGGAACAACACTTGTGTGATTTTGTTGTTCCTTTGCAGAAAGGAACATCACTTGCGTGATTTTGCTGTTCCTTTGTAGAAATAAACAACACTTGTGCGATTTTGTTGTTCCTTTGCGAAAAGGAACAACACTTGTGTAATTTTGTTGTTCCTTTGTGAAAATGAACAACACTTGTGTGGTTTTGTTGTTCCTTTGCGAAAAGGAACAAAATTTGAGTGGTTTGTTGTTCCTTTGCGAAAAGGAACAACATTTGAGTGTGTTGTTGTTCCTTTGCGAAAAGGAACAACACTTCTGTGTTTTTGTTGTTCCTTTGTGAAAAGGAACAGCATTTGAATGTCTTTGCTGTTCCTCTCTCAGAAGCAACAACATTTGTAATTTTTCGTTGCTCCTCTTAAAGAAATGGTATTTTACGAATGGATTCTTTTCTCAAGAATGCCAACGGCATATTTTTTCCCTTATTGGGATGCTTTACAACCATGGTCTCCTCAATATTTTAGATACAGCAATGAATTTATGCAATGAACATAAACCATGATATACCGAAATCAGCATATCATAAATTGCTATTACTATGAAGCCATTATGCATAAGAGGACAAGAGGAGGGACATGAACTTTTTATCTTCGCTTTCACTGTCTTATTACCAAACCCTGGTTGGTGATTTTTATCATGACGATTTCCCTAAAAATCTTTCTTGATTATTACTGAGGAGTAAGAACAAACGATTTATATCTGTCTGTTGGGATCATAAGACTTCTTCCACCATTCCCCACTCTTAAGGAGTGCGGAACCACCCTTATGTGGAAATTAAAAAAAAAAGAGAAGTGCTCTGCAAAAGAAAACAAAAACAAAATATGCAATTGTCAAATACAGGATAGGGGGTCTCATTGAGAGCCAGCCTACCATGATCATAAGGATGGAAGCGAAGTGGCATTCCCATTACGGCCACCACACCGGGGATATGATCCGAAGGTAAATTAACAAGCAAACCTTGGAATAGGGGGTCTCATCACGAGCTAGCCTAACCACATTTCGTGCCTACCTTGTGAATGGCATTATGGCTATCTGGTTACCAAGCCAGCATAATGGCCTGCGTTTTTGACAAAGCACTCTTCAAGAAATACACAAAGGATCATGGTTTCGGAGGGTGAAATAAACAACTCTGCCAAGGTTATGAACACCTGTTGGTAGCAGAGCTCTGTTAATGGCATAGAAGTCATAATACTTACACCAACAGGTATGATATTAAATCTTTTTGTCTCTTATATCCTTTGCATAAATCATATGTCACACCCTGATGTATATATCACATGAATATTTATTACCACCAATCATGGCAACGCAACTGACAATGACTAATGGAGACTTCATACATTTGACAGACGCCCAATCCCCCAGTTCCTCATTACGTCACACAGGCTCTTATATAAAACGCGATCTACCTTTTTGCCTCGGTTTCGGCATATCATTGTTTTTCTAAAACATGGCATAATTCCATATGCTGTTCTTTATGATTTGACTCCCGACTGGCTGTTGCTCCTCTCTTTGACGGCTGGGGACAGCCTATCAGATCGCGAGGGGGAGGTAACCTCATTACGCCATGGATTACGTGGCTGCACACCATTCGGGCAAGGTAATGTACGAAGGAATGACATGGTTTAACGGTATGATGATTTCATTCTACGGAGATTGTCGTCCACGATCCTTTTTTCATTGCATGCTCGGTGATCTTTTCCAAAATTTGACAACGATCATCCTCTCTACGTCGCAAACACCGCAAGCAGTTGCTGTTCCATTTCTAAGTAGAATCATGGGCGGAAAAATGGTCTGAAGCGAACCACACAAGCTGACAGTCTCTGTTGCTGCTCGCAAAATCCTGGAAAATGCAGGATGGTTGAATTACTTTAGCCGCCTGCAAGAATCAAATGAAGCAGTGGCGCTGGAATTCCTGCAGAATTTGTAGGAAAACTACTCCACAGTAGGAGGAAAGTGGGTAGTAGTTACGGAGGATATCATCGCAAAAGTTTCAGGATTACTAGCTGCTGGACCCATATGGACACTGAAGAAGGAAATATTACAAAAAGCTATGGAAATTTTCTAGGATGAAGGCCAAAGCTTGACAATCAAAGGAAAAGGAGTTATGCCGTCAACACTAGGGGAACCCTGGACCGAGCTAGCGAAGACAGTGCAAAGTTACATCACCTGCGAAGGGAGAAAAGACGTGGCAAGGCCTCGACACTTGAAACTTTTAGCTATTTTAAAAGGAAAATGCTCTGTAAATCTCCCTACACTTTTAAATTCACTACTACATGACGCGATCCGAAGCCTGAAGAAGGCCCAGCACATAGATGCAGTTGTTAGCCACCACGGACTGATTCGGCTGATAGTAAGCCACAGTCTCACCCAACAGCAAAGCACTTGGGAGGAATTGATTGAAATAGTCGAGGGGGAATTGGCTATACCACCCCCAAAACATGAACAGTCCTCCAGCACGCTGGAATGTTTAGAAAGACGCAAGGAGCCAGCAGCAGAAAGACATGCTGCTTCAAAACGGAAACAACCCTCCGGTAAGCCAGAATGACCAGAAGAACCCAGAGAACCTGCTGGCACACCCAACCAACCTGAAAGACCAAGGAAGTCAGCCCAGTTGGCTCGGATATGAGGAAGGCTGGAAAGGATTCAGGGAACCATGACCCAGCCAATCGAAATTGCGGACGAACCTCCAGAACTAGAAGGAGGATTCTTCGAAGGAAATGATGAGCAATCGGAGGCCAAGACTGACCAGCCAGAAGGAGAAATTGAAAAAGGACATGAGCACTCTGAGGAAGAAATGGCCACCGAACAGAGCAACAAAGGACATGAGCACTCTGAGGAAGAAGAGGCCACCGAACAGGGAAATCAGGAAGAAGAAATAACACAACCAGGGGGTAGCCCATTGCAGGACCCTCCAGGTGAGGAGGAATTGGCAACAGTTCTAGCCAATATGGGAGAATATGGCTAGCCCACCAGCACAGGAGCCGTCCCTGACGATCCCGAACAGGAAGAATTACCCGAGGAAATGCATGCAGAAAAGGCAGGGGAAGAAAACCTGCCTGGTTATGATAATGAAATGGAAGACAACAATCAGGGACAATCTGTCCCCTGGATGCCAGAAGATATCCCAGATGAAGAAGGAGCAAGCTTGAGGACCAAACCCTCTGCCGAGACAAAGGAAATTAAGAAATTAAGAAAGAAGCAGCAGAGGTTGCTGGGCACTATAGCCAAACTCCGGTAGCAAATTCGAATGTTGAAAGCCAATCTGAGAATACAAAAGACCGCAGGGAAAAGGAGGAGGACCACGGTAGCAAGAACCCTGAGGACAAGAACCCATTTTGTTGGTCGAAACCCCATCAGGAGACCTACTTCCGAGGAACAGTCTACTGTTCCAAATAATAATGAGGAACAGGGTGTTGTTCCAAATGACATGGAAGAACAAACGGAGGGTCAGACTACTATTCCATCTGGCCCTAAAGAATGGATGGACATTCCAATGGAACAACAAGAAGCTCTGATGGCAGGAGGACCACAAAAACCTTTTATTCGCATTAAGAAAGAAACATAAAGCAAAGAAGTCCAAACAGAAGCACCACCCTCAGGGGTAATTTGGGTTCTAAATTCCAAGCAACGTAATAGAAAGGTCCAGGTTAAACTTCCAGCCTCTACGACATTGTGGAAAAAGGATCCAAAAACCAGGACCTTGCATAAAATGATGAAGGAAGCTCAGCAAGAAGCTGAGCAGCTGCGAGAACAGACAGTCCCCAAGGAAAGATACGAAGAACTCCAACAGCAACTTTGAGACATTAGTCAGTCCGAAAGCCATGCCTTTGAAGGATGGCAAAAGGAGTAGGAAAATGTTGCTAAGGTAACTCGTCGATTAGATAGTGTTTTTAATCAGATGGACACCGTGTGTTCCTTATATAATGACGTTTTGACTTGTAGGGCCCCTGCTAAAAATTATGCTTTGTTTTTGCTTGAACGATATTTGAGATTAAAAATAAAAGCCGTTAGGGCAGGAGCACCTATCCACATCAACACTGTTAATGATTCTATAGACTGTTGCAAGCACTATGGAGTTAAAGTTCAAAGGTTATTATGCGAGTTTTACCTACACAATCTTGTGCTAGACCAGGAAACTGATTTAAATCCTGGCCCATTTGTTGGCGATATACAATTCCAAGCCTTTATCTCATTTGGGGTTAATCAGCTGAAGTGGCTCAAAGCTTACAACACCTTCCAGAGACAAGAGAATAGCTTAGATTTATGGGTACGAGCTGAACCTAGAGACCCAGTGACGCTATGAAGAGAGCATAGGAGTCTTATGAGGATCCCAGGTGTCATTGAGATATTAAGTCCCATGCACGAAGACTTGATCCGAAATAGTCTAGAATATTTCCTGACTATTAAAGACCTTGCCATTGATGCTGCAAAATTTTGATACTGGACCTCTAACCCAAACATCCAACTCAGGGAACCCTTCAAATACGAGAATTTTGAGCGGGCTGCCAGCCGATTGAGCCTCTATGGGGAATGGATTCTGCGAGCAGGGCCATCCTGGTTAGGGTATCGATTTCGCAGTCCAATTATTTGGCACCCTGCACCGGGATATCAGGCCTTATATGAGATGCCTGCAGATCAAATAGATCAGTTCTTTGACCATCTAGTTGCTCATCACAGTTGTCGGCCTCCTCGCGAGATCCCTTCTCCGGCCTATTCTCTCACTGCCTTGCATGTCAACTATAATGTTTTCATGAGGCCATGAAACAGGGTAAGCAGGGGGGTGTGTGGAGCACTTGGAAGTTATTCTTTTGAAAAGCAATCTAGTGGTTTTTCAATAATAATTCTAACCTTTTCTGTGTTATGAGTTCAAAGAAGATAAAGGATTTTGATAAAATGTGCGAAAATAGACAAAGGAAGCTCAAGTGCTAATAATTGACGTTTTTCTATGCAGGAAGACATGGAAACAAGGGATTGTCGATCAAAAGCGAGAAGCAAAGGGAAAATAACTGCTGTCCCTCTAGCGGGGAACCAAATGAGGACAAGATCAAGCAAAATTAGAGCCGAATAAGCCCAGGGAAAGAATGCGGGATACCGATTCGGAGAATGCAAGAAAGAAAGGAGAAGAATGGAACGATTAGCGAATCCCTCAAGATCTTTGATCTTGAGGGATCACTGCTTTAACTTATCTTTGAATATCTAGATACCTCCGTCATTTCTGTTATATAAAGGCACCACACCATTGAGCAGGGGGGACAACTATTTTTATAATTCTAAGTTTCAAGAACAAACTATGATCATTAAGTCTCGCTGAGACCTCATTTTGTTATACTTTTGTTGATGCAATTAATATAAAGACTTGGTGTTCATTTCGTCTCTGCATCTGGAGTAACTTAAGGCAGTGTACCATTGGTAGCTAAGGGCCCGGCTCCGAAGGACACTTGCTTTTGTACCATTATACGGTGATTTGTGTGTGGTTTGTTTATCTCTGTTATTTAAGTAATCTGATACATATTTTATGTGATATGCTATGCTCTATTATAATTGATGTCTGAATGATTTCTTTATATCATGTCTCTGCACTGTACAATTTGATCTATTCAAATTGCATCTTTCGGCTATCTCTGTAACAGAATGTTGGTATGAATGTTATTGTCATTGGATCCATGTGAAATAGTATTTGTGAGACTTGAAAGCAATATTACTTTGTTCAGAAACGTAGTCATATCATTCATTATTGTCAGATTGCAATAGTAGTATAGAACATGTACATACGGATGAGGATTGTTGTTCCATAATTCATCGAGGATTTCTGTTCCATTGCATTATTGTTGTTCCATTGCATTACTGCTGTTCCATTGCATTACTGCTGTTCCTTTTTATTACTGTTGTTCCATTTGATTACTGCTGTTCCATTTTACTGCTGTTCCATTTCCAGTTTACTGTTCCATTTTAATTTCTGCCGTTTCATTTACTGCCTTTGTTGTTTTGGTGTGAGAGAAGGGCTAAGGCTGTAGTAAGCCTCAGCACGACGCTACTTAGCTCCCAGACCTATAAGTCCATGCTCTAATTTCCTTTCTTCATCAGTTTCTAAAGGAATGGGTTATTGCTTTCGTACCCTTGACTGATCAACTGCCTTGTGTGATTCTATATTTTGGGTTAGTTTAGTTATAGCTTAGCATCTTTTTCCTTTCAAATCATTAGAACACTATACTACTGAGCTTACTCGGACAAATAGCCTCGGACTGAGCTACTCCTTGCGATAAAAAAACGTTCCCGGATTGACTTATTAATGTGGGATAATTAGAGGTGTGAGAGACCCTAGTTATAGCTCTACAAGTTGGGGGACCTGTTGGTGGTGGCACCAAATTTGGCGGATGCCCCAGATTTGGCAGAGCTAACTGGTCCCAACTAGAGTTAGTTGGAGTTCTTTTAGGCTAAACTGGAGGGAATCATTAATGAGCCATAACTTTAGCTAGGAAAGGAAGTTTTGGACGAATTGTTTTTTGATTTTGGGTATTTTGGACGTTCTGAAGCCATTAGCATAGGTGTTACAGCATTTTGAGGTCATTTGAACAGGTTTTGGAGCCATGGAAGTTCTAGGAGCCACCGGGGCCCAGTATTGTGAGAACTGTATAGGGTTGCAGGTATCCATTGGAGGTGAACCAGCAGTCAACCCTGAAGGATTGATGTGTTCTGAATCCATTTTTACAGTCTATTCCACCTATAGAGACTTCTGTTCAGCTTTAAATTCATTTTGAGCATTTAATTAAAACGATGACAGGCCCATTTGGGAGCCTTGGACCCAGCAGACATAGCCCAGGAGGGGTGAACTGCTTCATCAACTTCTTTTGCATCTGTGGTTGATTTATTCTGCAGAACAAATTCATTTTAATGTGTTAAACAGTAAAAGGAAATAATTCTACTATGATTTAATGGATCATGAACAGCTAAAAATTTCATTTGTTTCTTTACTGCAAGACATGGGCATCTTTTAAAACATGTTTACTACTTAATTGAATACCTTGCAAACCTTGTTCAGGTAGTTTCAAATTCAGATCAAGTTGGTATCAGAGCTATTATTTTGTTTCTTTGTATCAAAAGGATTCAAATAAGCTATAGGCAAAGCCTGAAACCAGCCAGGAAGCCTTGGAAATGCTCTTGTTATACAATTGCAAAGTAGATAAATGCTCTTTTAATCAATCTCTAGTGTAGATGTCTTTTGATTGTTTTTGTGCAAAGATCTTCTAACTGTCTTGCAAGTATTGATGCTTACCAGGTTGAAACTTAAAAGAGGGGAAGGACAGTTGACTAGAGAATGGGAGAATCCTCAGTCAAGGAAGGCCAAAGAGCCATCACCTTCGCCTTAAATTTCACCCTCAAGAGTCTCAGTAGAAGCTTCAAGAATGTCTAAACAGGAAGGGGAAATTCTTACAGACACGGATCCAAGAGAAGAAGAAAGAGTATTCAGAAAGGCTTTCTTGGACCTCACTAAAATGGTGAGGATATTGTACCAAGAAAGAAATGAGAAATTGGCTAGAGAAGGGTCCAAACATCCACTGGAAGGAGAGGGCATTTTAGGAGGTAAGAAGGATGATGATCATTCCAAGAAAGGACATGGAGGTAATGGTGATCCACCACCCCCATCATCACCTCCTTCCTCTTCATCCTCGTCTTCTTCTTCTATGCATAAACATAGATCCTCTGGAAAAAGTCCTTTTTTTGAAGCTTGATGTAGGCAGTTAGAAGTTTACTTGAGGATCTAGAATATGCATGATGATGCCACAAAGATTCAATTGGCTTCTTTGAGAATGGATGGAGCAGCAGTGGTCTGGTGGGAGGCCAAGACCAAAGAGGAGATCAAGAAATTTGGTAAGGTTACCTCAACATGGACTGACTTTCTGTTAGCCATTAAAAAAAAAACTATCCTCTTTCTCATATGCAGAAAGCGATTATGAACTGGAAAAATTTCAGCAACTTAAGGGTCAAATTGTCCAAGACTACACCCAAGAATTCAGGAGAAGAGCTCTCTTGTTAGGGGTAGATTTACAGACCCAGGAAACCTTGCTAAAATATATTGGTGGCTTGCATAGCTACCTTAGACACACCATCTTGATGTTTAACCCTACTAGCTTGGACGAGGTTTGTGTCCAAGCTACCCATTTAGAGACAAGGGGAAAAAACAAATTTGAAGAGGGTAGAAACAAGCCCACCAAGGGGAAAAACAAAGAGAAAACCTCAAAGGAAAAGGGCAAAAACAATGTATCTGTCAAACAGGAGAGTGAGAAAGTGATCTGTAAACACTATTCTAAACCAGGCCATGAGAAGAAAAATTGTTGGTAATTACATCCTGAAAAAAGACCTCAATATAACAAATCCAAAGGGAAACAGAAAATTGTTGCTACTACATCTACTCCACAAGATTTAGGGGATGATTCAGGTGATGAAACCAAAATTACAGCCATGGGTTTGAAAAACTTGAAGGGAAAAGAAATGGAAATTCAAGCCAGCACTAGTACCTCAAACTGTCATGTACAAGCTCCTAATGAGGAAGAAAGAATTGAACTGTTTCATGCGAGGGTGATTTGAAAACATACTAAAATTGACACACTTTTTGATAGTGGGTCACAAGTAAACCTTATATCAGAAGACTTGGTCAAGCAGCTTAAACTTGAGACCATTCCACATTCGAAGCTATATCCACTTGGATGGATTTGCAAAGATGCAAATTTACAAGTTTCAAGAATGTGCACATTGCGCTTTGCAATTACTGCACATTTTATTGACACAGTTGAACTTGATGTGGTACCTTTTGATATAGCAGGATTTTTTTTGGGAAGTCCTTACTTGTTTGACAGGAAAGCTATCTTTCATCGCCATGAAAACAAATATCATCTTTTCAAATATGGCAAGGAGTTCATTGTTAGAGCTCATCGCAAGAAGAAAAATATAGCGATGGTGAATGCAGGACAAGTAAAAAGGCCAGTCAATTCAAGTAAGAATTTTGTTCTTCTTACGATTAAGCCCAAGGTTGATGTGAATCATGAGTCATTTGAAAATTGTGATCCAAAACTTAAATCAGATCTGTATGATGTAGTTGATGTATATCATGAGATATTTAAGGAGCCAACAGGTTTGCCTCCTAAGAGGGATATTCAACATGAAATCCATTTGCATCCAGATTGTCCTCTTCGAAACAGAGGCATGTACCGCATGTCTATTATGGAGAATGCTGAAATAAAGAAGCAAATCAAGGACTTGTTGGACAAGGGTTTCATAAGGCCAAGTACTTCGCCATGTGGGTCGCCGATTGTACTGATTCCAAAGAAAGATGGCACTTGGCGTATGTGTGTTGATTTCAGGGCCTTGAACAAGATAACGGTAAAGAATCGTTACCCACTCCCAAGCGAAGATGATTTGCTAGACCAGCTGAAAGATGCTCGATATTTCACTAAGTTAGACTTGTGCATTGGATATCCTCAAGTAAGAATTGAAGAAAGTGACATTTGGAAGACATCGTTTAAAACCAAACATGGACTCTTTGAATGGCTTGTGATGCCGTTTGGTTTGTGCAATGCACCTGCAACTTTCATGTGGGTAATGGATGATGTCTTGTGTCCTTTTCTTGATGATTTGGTTATTTTCTACTTAGATGACATCTTAATTTTCAGAAAGTCTAGAGAAGATCATGTCATGCGTGTTAGGAAAGTACTTGATGTTTTGAAGAAGAATCAGTTATTTCTTAAAATGTCAAAGTGTGAATTTGGAAAGACTTCTTTGGTTTATTTGGGACACATAGTAGGAGGAGGTGCTTTGAGAGTTGATCCTACTAAGATTGAGGCTATTGTGAAGTGGCCTACTCCCAAATCCATTACAGAGGTAAGAATTTTTTTTGGTGCAGCTCAATATTGGAGGAATTTCATCTCTAAATTCTCTTCTATAGCAGCTCCTATGCATGCAGTGACAAGTGTGAAGCATGCTTTCCAATGGGGAGTCCAGTAGAAAAAAGATTTCGAATCTTTGAAAGAGAAGATTAGTTCAGCTCCGGTCCTTGCATTACCAAATTTGAGACAACCATTTGAGATACAAACCGATGCTAGTGATTATGCCATGGGTGCAGTTCTTCTACAGCATGGTAAGCCTATTTCTTTTCATTTAGAAACTTTTAATGGTGTTGTTGTAAATTATCCTACCTATGATAAGGATTTGTATGCATTGGTACAAAGCATCAAAAAGTGGAAACACTATTTGATGGGCAAAGAAACTGTTATACATACCAACCATCAGCCCTTACAGTACTTGCAATCACAAAGCAAGTTACAACAGTCACGACACTTCAGATGGATGGGCTTCTTGCAACAATTCCATTTGGTAATAAGGTACAAGAAAGGTACTCTGAATAAAGTTGCTGATATGATTTCAAGGCCTATTATTGGTGTTGTTACTTTACTTAAAATTAATTCCATTGTACATGATAGTTACATAGAACAGTATGCATCTGATGATGACTTTAAAGATGTGTATGCTAGGTTGAGTAAAGGGAATCATGTAGAGGAAAATGACTATCACATGCATAACAATTTGTTGTTACATTTGGGAAATTTATGTATACCACATGGGGAGAGAATAAATTTCATAAGAGAAGCTCATTCTTCTCTTATTTCTAGCCATTTTGGTGTAAGAAAAATAGTTGCACATCTACAGAGGTATTGCTATTGGCCTCGCATGGTAGATTCTGTTTTAAGGTTCATAAGAGGCTGTTCATTATGTGCTACAAGCAAGCCAAGTAATAGGAAGCTTGGCTTGTATACTCCTTTTCCGGTACCTTCTAGACCATGGGAGAGCATCTCTATGGATTTTGTAGGAGGTTTTCCAAAATCTAGAAAGCAGCATGATTATTTATATGTAGTAGTTGATCGTTTCAGCAAAATGTGTATACTTCTGCCTTGTAAGAAAACTATAACTGCTGAACAAAATGCTGAATTATTTTTTCATCATGTATGGATTCACTTTGGTTTGCCTACTTCTATTATTAGTGACAGGGATTCTAGATTTGTGGGGAATTTTTGGTCCAACCTATGGGAGATGATGGACACAAAGTTGAAGAAAAGTACTGCTTTCCATCCGCAAACAAATGGACAAGCCGAAGTTGTGAACAGAACCATTGTGCACCTCTTGAGAGGATATTGCAGCAAGCATCCCAAGCTTTGGGATGAACATTTGCATTACATATAGCATGCTTACAACCGTGCCAAGCACTCTTCCACAAACACCTCACCGTTTGAAGCTTGTTTCGGTTACTTGCCCAATTCACCTCTTGATTTCATTCTTGAGAAAGATGTTGCCATTGAGGGACATAGTGATATTGACAAAGCTCGTTCATTCATTGAAAGAATTGAGAAGAGTCAAGGCAAGTACAAGGAAAGACACGACAAGCATAGAGTCGATCACAAGTTTCAAGAAGGGGATGAGGTATGGCTGTACATTAGCAAGGAAAGGATGCAAGGAGAAGGTAAAAAGCTGAAGCCTATTCATTATGGTCCATTCAAAATCCTCAAGAAGGTTGGAAATAATGCTTTTCAATTAGATTTTCCTTCCTACATGCAGATGTATTCTGTTGTTAATGTGGAGAACTTACGTTTGTATGAACCTCCTTTGATCGTTGATCACGAAAGCGTTGTTCAGCTGCCATCTATAGAAGATTTCTCACCAGAATTCTTAGATGAGCTTAAAGAAGATACAATCCTTGATAGAAGGACACACACTTCAAGGAGGGGCAATGTAGATTATGTTCGGGTCGGTTTCAAAGGTAGCAAATCGAACAAGGCAAAGTGGATGGAGGTGGATAGAGTGAGGGCGTTGTACCCTCACCTCTTTAACAGGTAGTTGAAGGCTTTTGGGGTCCAAAAGCTTCCGAATGGGGAGGCGTGATCAGGGGCTCATGTCCCAAGTGTCGTAAAATGCTCAAAAATGAAATTGCTCAAAACTAGCTTGAACCTAAACGACCAGATAGAGCTCATCCTCCTGATTTCGGTGCCATAAACGGTTCGAAAAATGGTCGTCGTATGTGAAAGTTATGTCAAAAACAAAATCGCCCAATAACCCTTAATTTTTGAATTTTCAAAAAAAATAAAAAAAAAAGAATATTCCACAGAATATTCCATGGAATATTCCTTTTGGGCTAGCCAATCTGAAGCCACCACGTGGCAAGCCCAGAGGCCGCCACATGGCCCAGGATGACGTCAGCAACATGTATGGGCGCATTTCAAAATTTTGGTGGCGGTGAGGTTCGATCCCATGACCTCCCATTCAACAACTACACGCCTTACTGTTAGGCTACGAAGGCGGCCTTTGAAAGCAATGCGAACCATGTTTTATTTAAAGTTTGAAAATGGTTGCGGGCGGGAATGAAAGGGGCCAACCCCGCCTCCATATGACCTCCGCCCTTGAACCGAGGGCCTTATCCCTAAACCGTCGGAGTTCACATAACGATCACAGTCATGCCATAAATATAACTGCAGTTAAGCCAACCGTAACCGGAAATTTAGTGGTAGATCTGGAGGAGCGCTCCAAAATTGGCGGAATTGCCAAAATGTCGGGGTTAGCTGGACACTAACTACAGTTAGCTGGAGTTCTTTTAGGGGAAACTGGCAGTTGGGAGTAAATAGCCATAACTTTGGCTAGGAAAGGCGGTTTTGGACGATTTTTTTTTTTATTTTGGGCATTTTCGACCTTCTAAAGCCATTGGAATAGGGCTTACAGCATTCTGAGGTCATTTTCTCAGGTTTTGGAGTTGTGGAAGTTCTAGGAGCCATTAGGGCTCAGTATTGTGAGAACTGTATAGGGTTGCAGGTATCCATTAGAAGTGAACCAACAGTCAATCCTGAAGGATTCATGTGTTCTAAATCCATTTTTACAATCTATTTCACCTGTAGAGACTTCTATTCAGCTTTATATTCATTTTGAGCATTCAATTAAAATGAGGACAGGCCCATTTGGGAGCCTTGGACCCAGCAGACGTAGCCCAGGAGGGGTGAACTGCTTCATCAACTTCTTTTGCATCTGTGGTTGATTTATTTTGCAGAACAAATTCATTTTAATGTGTTAAATAGTAAAAGAAAATAATTCTGCTATTGCTTAAATGGATCATGAACAGCTGAAAATTTTCATTTGTTTCTTTACTGCAAGACATGGGCATCTTTTAAACATGTTTACTACTGAATTGAATACCTTGCAAACCTTTTTCAAGTAGTTTCAAATTTAGATCATACATGTAGACCACGTGTGTGGGAGGGGTCTAGGTGTTCTTCTCGACTCTTGATGTCTCTGCTTCTAGGTTGTGTTCGTGTAGAGAGAAAGTAGCACTGGTGTTGATGAAGTTAGTGCTTCTTTTGTCTATGATGGTGCCTCTAGGCACCTCAAGGAAGACTTCTCCAAATTTGCTCTTAAGTAGAATTGGCATCTATTGCTAGAGTCCTTGCCTTGGCGGTTGACAAGTAGAAGGTTATGCAGAGCGATATGGATCTACATTCAAGCTCGAGAAGGTTCCTTATAGAAATGACATGTGTGAGGAGAATTGTAACCCCTTTAGTAGTCCAACCCAAACTCACGAGGAATAATGGTCATTAGAGAATTGGAGCTTCCATGCATAGAAGTCCCCATCTGAGTTCGGGGAAAGCAAGAGGGGCCAAAAGACATTGACAAATGTAGGGTTGAAGCTTAGGAGGGGCAACACCAAAAAATGTCTCAAATAAAGAAATATATTGGGAGGAAGTAGCGGTGTCGATCGTGAGGTCTGTGGAACCTTTGTTATAGATCCGTGGTCAAGGAAAGTAGCTCGACATGATAAATGTATAGCTAAGACCTGTTTCCACATAGGGATTGAAGGGCTTCCTCTGATGCATTCCACGTGGGAAGGAATGGATCTCTTCATTGATTCATGGTGAAGGAAGAGAGCCAGTTCGATGTGGCTAAGAGAGCAATGTCATATCTTTACAACATGAATTTGGTTAAGATTGCGACACCCCTGAGAGGTAAACCCTATGCGTGGTGATTTTTGGTTGGTTGGTGTGTTAATCAAGGGTGATGGTTGGCCAAAAAAGGATCGTATGCATGGTGACCCCTAGTTGGGTTATGGGATGGCACACCCTACATGTAGTGAGAAGCGAGAAGGCACCGAGGAATTTAAAATAGGTTGGGCCAAATTGACGCATGGACCTATGTTATAGTGCTACATGGGAAAGTGAAAGAGGATGAAAAAAATAGTTTTTTCCATCGTATGGAAGATCTCCCAATGTAGAGGCCCTGTGGAGGCAAAATTTGGAATCACCAAGTTGGTCTCATGACAACAGGCATTATGGTGAAGGTCAATCTGAATGTAAGGCAAATTTTGCAAAATAGAAAGTCAAAATTGGAGGTCCCATTCTGATAACTGCATGTTGGGAGCGATAGTTGCACAATGGAAACCCACCCTTGGTATTGGTAAGTGAACCCTAGGAATGTCACATTTCAATTGTTCAATGATGAGACACCGATGTAATTTTTTTGTTTAATTTGTTGGCTATTATTTGCATTGATCTTCTATTTTGTAGATCAAATAATGTGCCTCAATGTCATTTTTTGTTATGTATCTGGGGATTGTGTTCAATAATTTTCTATTGCATATATGAGACTAGCAAACGGTGGTTTTCTGTGTATTGCAGTAATTGGGGTGTTGTTTATATATATGTATTGCTTTGTAATATGGAAGGTTGACTGTAAATATTTTAAGTTTTTTTAGTATTAAAATTTACTTCATGTGTAAGGTCTCTGAGCATGAACGCTTCAACTTGTTGAGCATGTGTGATGGGAAACAAGATTGAAGAGCCAAATTAAAAAATGAATTGACATTTGGTATGGAAATGTTACGTGAAGGACGAATCAGGCGTGGTTCGAAAAGATCTCAGTCGCCTGGTTCACATGAGAGCGTGAATGAATATCACCACAAAAGGTATCGGTATAACAAGGATGCAGTAAATACACGCAGAAGAGACACATACCAGGAATTGAAAAGATATTCAACAAATCATCAACATGATGGAGTGGAAAACGATAAGTATGGTAATATGAGTAGTATGATGGGAAGAATATTTTCTTGAAATTGTTCTTTTGCGTGGATGTTGAAAATGTTGAAATTTGTTTGTGGAAGTAAAATTCTTATTGTTTTGTTCCTTGTGAACATTGTGTTTGCAAAGAAAGTGCTTGTGTAGGTGACAACGATGGTTCCTCAATAGACAATGGAATAAATAAAGTATTGGGACAAGGGCACATTGATGGGAATGAGCGATTTGCGGCATCGAGTTTAATTGGTGGTAGTAATATGCTCGATGAAATGGTAGGAAATTTCAGTCACTCTTGTGGCAATGTGGGGTCGGTAATTCCTTCGAGCAACTATATAGTGAATATCGTGACTCCACCGGATTTTTTTCATGCTAAGTCTCTTGGGAAAGAACGTGTGGTTGAAGTATTTTTTGTTTTGATAGTATTTTTACATGTCAATGGAGTATATTTATTGTTCTATGTTTTTTATTCTTTCATTTTTTTATACATAACAATGTTGGAAGGAATACTGGTGGAGAGACATAGGTGGAAGGAAAAAATATTTTGTGAATTTCTCAAGTTGGATTTTTAGCATCTAAGGTTTTTGGTGATAGTAGTGTGCTTTCTAGGATGGTTGACAATTTGCAACAGCCAGTTGTGAATTTTGAACAAGCGTTTCTAGAAGCAAGTGTGTAGACAATATTATTATTGGTAGAGAATTTGTGGAGAGCCCCTATCATCGAACAGTATAGGTCATGCAAGTGGATTTTTTTCCTTGGATTTATGCATTTGAATATGTATTTGGCAATTGTTAGATGCATGTTTTAATCCAATTTTTTTGTAGAGCTATATTGGAGTGAACAGTGCTCAAGAAGTAAATTCAGAAACAAGGCAACCTTTATCGGTTGGTCAAGTTCAATTCCGTTGGTGCATTCGACAAGAAAATGTATGTGTTTTTCTTTTTCTTTTTTTTTTTCTTTTTTTTTTGTTTTCTGTTAAACGTACCAAGTTGGAATTCTTTATGTGTTTCATTTTGGCATTATGATTTTGAGTTTATGCAACCAGAATGAACCCAATTGCAACCAATATAGAAGGATTGATTCCCATGAATTTATGGAAATAATTGTTCAATCTAATGCTCAAACTCAGCAGGTTGTATCAAATCATCCTCAATCTCTATTGTTGTTTCGCAGAGAAAGTGGAAATGGATGCCATAATTTTAGCGAAGAGATGATTGAGGTGCATAAAAAGTCCTGTTGTGGGATTTATAACTTGTTTCTTATGGAAATGTGTCGAGTCTGTAATGAATCTTATCCTGGTATGCAAGTTGTGACATGGAGTGAAGGGCCCATTTGTAAAATATGTAAGAGTCAAAGAGGTTCTCATCGTTTCTCATTCTTTAATAACATGGATCCTCATGAAAAACCTGAGGTCCTAGGAGTTTTGATGCAGGTTGAAGAAATACTAATAGCATGAGCGAATCTAATAGTGCAAGTGACTCATGCTCATAGTGGCCAATCTAAGTATAGTGGGTATATGAGTAGTTTTCCACAAGATATATCTTTGATTGCAAAGAAGCTTCCACAACGTGTAGAGCAACTCGATTTTCTGATTGTTAGGAGACATGGTCCTAAGTCGAAGTATTATGAATGTTATGTCAAGAGACAACATGTGATGGATGCATTGGTATACAAAATTCAGATGGATAGATACTATAGGGATGTCAAAATCGATATGGATTCTATGGTTTCTCAGTCAAAATGATTGACTGATGTGTCTAGCAGACTACAATTTGTTGATATTGATCTAGGTGAAACACGGAGAGGAGATAGGAGATTGAAATGTTGGGGGCTGGTGGTTTGCGCTGCCACCCATCATCATTTCTTTCTTGCATGCCTAACAAGTGTAGGGAAGTGAAACAGATAATAAGATTCATTGAAAGTGCAAATTCTAGAAGTGATGAAGCAGTGGAATGGCCAGATATTGACACATCCCTCGTCAATGAATATAACATTGAATGGTTGCTATACATGGCCTTCCCAACTTTGTTTCCCATTGGTGATGTTGATTGGTTGCATCAATGTATTTGCAATTTTGAAATTCATGAATATGGTTTGCATCTACTTAGGTATTGTGATCAAATATTTGGAAGCCATCCTTGGTTTCAGTATTTCCTCTTAAATATGATTATGCATCATCATAGGCAGGGAATAACTTCTTTCTTCTTGCAAAATAATATCCATGAGACTGCACCTGCAACTGTTCAAGAGTTGCGTCAACTGTTGGGGGATATGCCTGACAATAAATTGGTTGAAAAATTAATGTGTTTTGGTTGTTGTCTTAGGGGTACAAGGGCATATTAGACAAAGTGTTTTTCTGAACTGAACGACATGATCACACAATTGGGTTTCCCACCTTTTTTTTAACGTTAAGTGTGGCTGACACTAAGTGGCCCGACTTGCATTGTCTTATGCCTTCAATGGCACACTTCCATCCATGAAATCAACATGTGACAAAAATTGACAATGTTATTCAGTACCCATATATAGTCGTTATGTATATGGACCAAATATTTAATATATTTTGTGAATTGGTTCTTGAGAAATGTATTGGAGCTAAAGATTTCTAGTATAGATTCGTGGTTGTTTCTTTTGACATATTGTGTATGGGTTTGGCATGATGTGTTTGTTATTTTGGCTGGTTTTTTTTATGCTAACTAGATTTTTTTTATTTTTTGCAGGTATGATTGGTAATGCAGGGGCTCAACGCACATCCACAATTTCCTGTGGCTTCTAGGAACTCTAAATATGGAAACACTAGATTGGACCAATAGTTTTGATGTTGATGAATCCAATTTGTACTTTGACATATATGTAAGAATGTGGAATCCATGTGACATACACTAGCATAATGTCATGTTTCCTCGAAGTGTTAATGATAATCCGTGCCTTTTGAAAACCCCACATATTTTTTCATGCAATCCTAATGAAGATTATGATAATTTGGTCAACAGAGTGCAAAGACACACAAAATTCAATGTTGATTCCTATTTATGGAAAAAGGGGTCTATCCTTTCATGTCGTTACAATGCTCCATGGGAGGTGTGTGTTGATTCTGCGATGTACATAGATGATAAAGGGAGAAATAAATATGAAATAGCATGGAACAATGACCATTTAAATGTCCACAATGCAAACCTTCTGGCTATGTGGAGAGAAAATGTAGATTGTCAAGTAGTTGTCTCTTGACATGCGGTATTTAAATATATTGCAAAATATGCTTCAAAGGCAGAAAGAAGATATGAAATTTATCATGACATGTTGACAAGGGTTGCAAGTGTAGGTGGATCTGATGCTCCTATGTTGTTTGTTTATAAAAGGTTTCTTGCATAAACGCTTGTTGAGCATGATATTGGTGCACAAGGAACATGCCATATGTTGCTAAAGCTTCCTCTTGTTGTGTACAGTCACAAAATTTGTTGTGCTGAACATCGGCAAGAAAGTGTTGCAAAGACTGTTGGTGCAAGCTGATGAAATTTCATGGCAGAACAATTTTGTCGAGCTATATCAAAACCACCCCTAATTTCTAGAGCATTTGTGTTTTATTGTTCATGTGTGGTCGTAGTTCTATCTTATTCCGAATGATGGGTCAAAAGAGTTTGAAACATTATGTTGGACTGAATTTCTTTTGTACAAGTCATTTCAGGACATTGCCTCATAATAGAAAATTCAGGTGACATTATCATTGATAATTGAAGGAGTCTAAGATATCATGCATAGAATGTTGATCAAGGCCCTTCACCAAATGAGAGTAATGAAGAGGATTTTGATCCCCTTATTCATGAAGATAATGTTGACAGAGATTTTGAAGAGTGGCGGGTTCTTTCTTGGATTATTCCTCCAAGTAGTGTAATCGTTTCTGATATAAACAATATTGGCAGAAGGGATTACGATATTGATTATAATTGGCAGGAAGGAATGGTGCCAGATGAAATTGTGGAATAGGCTATCCATTTTATAAAATATTCTTAGTCAACAAGTTTTGTTAATGGTGACTCAATTGGGAGAAAAGAATGCCACCTTTCTCTTTATCTGAGAAACAATGAGTTACTTTTGAGATTTCTTTACGCCACTTCATTGATGATGAAAGGAATGATGATTTTAAAATGATTATTTAAGGAACAACTAGAATTGGTAAGTATTCTCTTGTTGACTATATTTGTCATGCTCTTTCTGCTTTTGAAACGGGTGGTGGAAGTCCATGGTTGTTTCCCACTCCTACTAGCATTGTTTCTTTCAATATACATGGAAAAACAATACACTCAACTTTAAAAATTACTATAAAAGATATGAAATCGCTGAGTGGCCAAGCACTAGCAACATTTCAAGAATAAATGAGGCACATTCGCTATGTTCTAATTGATCATATGAGCTTTATAGGCCCAAGCCTTTTTATACAAATAGATGAACATTTGCAAGAAGCCTTTCCTGAAAACAAGGACTCTTCTTTTGATGGGCGGTCAATGATTCTTGTGGGTGGTCTTGGGAAGATACCTCCTGTCAAGGATAAGCCTTTGTATGAAGGGAGAACATCAGGTAAATTATTGTGGGAAAGCTTCAATATTGTTTTCAATTTGGAAAAAATGTTCAGGCAACAGGGAGATGATCCTATATAAGTTCCTTTTCACAATTACTTAACCAGTATTAGAAATCTAGAGCCTCCTCTACATGATTGGGATCTTTTGATGTCACGTGTTGATAGTTTTATGTGTCCATAGGAAAATAGTTTATTTTATTATTTGGTTCACTTGTTTGCAACGAATAATTTGGTTAACTTGCATAATTGGAGGATGCTAAAATCATTGAATTTCCCAATTGTGAGGTAAGTTGCAGAGTGGACCAAAAGAACACAAATAGTTGACAACAAAGATGATATGTTCGAGCATGAGGTGTTGTTATGTCATGGAGAGTGTGTCATGTTGACATGTAATTTGTGGGTTGAAGCTGGGCTGGTAAATTGTGCACTTGGATATGTTGAGGATATCTACTATATGCTAAGTTCAAAGCCACATGAACTTCCAGTGTTTGCTACAGTTATTTTTTGAGAATTACACAAGTGTGTCCAAACGTTGTGCCTATAACACCAGTTGTTAGAGGGAATCTTAAATTGATGCCTTTAAAAATGGTGTGGGTATTCAATACACACAAATTGTAGGGGATGACTTTGCAATGAACCATTGGTGATATAGGGGGGTAAAGAGAGGCATGGTTTGACATGTGCAACTATATCAAGAGTAAAATCATTGGATGGTTTCTAGATTTCAACACATTTTTCTTTTCAATGTTTTGCTAAAATGAAAAACAATGCATATGTCACACTTAGGAAGAAAGAGGAGGAACAGTTAAAGACAATTTCATTATAACATATTTATTTTTGTTTAATTACAATATTCTAAAAATATATATTATTGCATGTATCGCCAGAAAGTACATTACTTAAAAAGAACTTTTGTTGAGAAGCAGAACAACTAGGTTCATTTTAATTTGAATATCAAGGTTCAGAGTAAAAAATATATGCAATCACACAACACATAACAATGTGCGTTGACAGATAAAAGAAAGTGGAAGATATAGTAACAAGTGTTCAATAGAATATTGTTATGTGTAGGCAGAGTTAGACATGAATAAAGTCAACAAATGAGTAGGAAATACTTGCACTAACAAAATAAATTGAAGATGGGAAACCTGTGTGATAGCCAAATAGGCATTCAATTCACAGTTTTGTTTTACAAAATCTTTCACTACAAGAATTGATTCAGAAATAATAATAAAATGTTGCAAACAACTATTTGCATGTGGTGACAAAAAAAAGTTACTTGAAAATAAGTTATGGTTAAAACATGAATGATTGAGTGTATTGTAGTTTGAACAATAGGATTCACAATGAAATACATCTGCAATGAGGGAATATATAACAACTTTCTTTGATAGAAAGAAGTAGCCAACAAGATATGCTGAGAAGTGTTTAACAGGATTTCCTTTTATGCAGGCCCATATATACATTAATAAAGTGTAAAATTGAGTACAAGATATGTCTGTTAAGAGGTAAAAGTCATGTCAACTAATCAATATAGTGGGTTAGTCATAACTAAATTCATATTTGTGTTCTACATAAAGTTTTATCTTGAAAATTTTCATGTCGAAATACAAACCTTGTTTGAAAAATACATTTGCACATACTGCCAAAAATAAACTGCATGAAAAGAATTAACATTCAAAATGAGAGCAATTATATGCACTGTAGTTTGAGTAAGACACTTCACTATGAAATAGATATGGAATTAGAGAACATATAATAGTTTCCATTTAAAAGGAAAAAAAACAAGTCTAACATATGCTGACAAGTGTTTAATAGAATATCATAATATCAATCCAAACACATACATGGATAAAGTTAAGAGCTGGGTAGAAGACACATGGATTAATAAATTAGAGTGACGACAGGAAATAAATGTCATAGGTCAAAACACAATTAAATTTGACTTTTGTGTTGCAAAAAGCTTTCTGTTAAAAAAAATTATTGGAAATACAGGTCTTGTTGCATAAATATGTTTGCATGCAATGGCAGTAATAAGAAACTTGAAAAGAAACTATCTTGAAAACATGAGCAATTTAGTGTAGTATAGTTACAATATTGCAGTTCAGTGGAAAAGAGATATGCAAGAACAAAGTAGAAACCAATCACATTTGATTTGACAGAGGTAAAAAATAAGTGTGCCATATCCTAAGGAGCGTTTAAGAGAATGTGGAAATATTCGACCATGGGTACACATGAATAAAGTTAAGAATTGAGCAACATATACATCCATTTAATAAATGAAATATATGATAGATAATCAATCCCATAGGTCAATACGCATTCAATTGGGAGTTTTATTTTTGAAAAAGCTTTGACTTTAAAAATTTCTTGGGAAATACAAGTGATTTTCGAAAAATGTATATACATGTAAACCCTAAAATATAGAGTTTGAAAATAAACTATGTTGAAAATGATGGCAGTTTAGTGTGTTATAGTTTCAAAATGAGGCTTGACTTTGACATATATATGCAATTAGAGGAAAAAATAACAAATTTATTTCAGCAAGAAAACAAGGTGTACCATATCAGAAAAATACAAGTGATGTTCGAAAAAAATATGCATGTAAACCCTAAAATATAGAGCTTCAAAATAAACTATGTTGAAAATGATAACAGTTTAGTGCATTATAGTTTCAATGCGAGGCTTGAGTTTCAAATCAATATGCAATCACATGAAAAAATAACAAATTGCTTTCAACAAGAAAACAAGGTGTACCATATCTGAAAAATTGTTGAGAATAAGATTTCCTTATTGAGCCAGAGATAAACATGAGTAAACTTAAGAATTGAAGAGAAGGTATATCCATCAAGAAATGAAAGTGATCAGAGGAACAACATGCATTCAAGTCTGAGTTTTCGTCTTCAAAAATCTTTGAGTTCAAAAACTACTTTGGAAAATAAAGTCTTGCACATCATCAGCATGCAGACCCTTACTACAACATAAAAGGTCATATAAATAGCATTGAATAAAATGAAAGTTTGTTCAATAATCTAGAATCAGAAAATCCGTAAGGTTTGTCTGCAAAAATGTAGAATTTCTACTCTAAATTTTTAATCCTTCTTGAAAGGATTTTGTGCAGGGGAATCTCGTAGGTTGTTCAATCTTTGAAACTTTCATATGAATCTTCTTTGTCCATGTTGATCAAATGTGGTGTGTTTGCCTTGATGTAGTTAGCCTAATTTGACTACAACTGAGAAATTGTTGAGAAGTCGATAGGATCAAAATGAGTGATATTCACTTCACACATAGATATGAAATTTTGTACTTTTATTTTTGTACTTGATTCTAAATTTCGAAATTAGTTTGATTTGATCAAAATGAAATTGCATAAACCTCTAAAAATTTTCTTGATTCCAGGTTTTTAGGTTGTCTATGACTCTCTGTTCATTTGTGGAAGTGTCTTTTAGGTTATGTTTCATTGAGTTGGGTTTTGCATCTTTCAATGGTTTGGATCCTGACAAATCAAATTCCTCTATAAAATGTGACCCCGTCTCCCATACTGACAGACAATGTTCAGTGGCCCTTTTGATGCATTTTTTTATTGTTTTTGCCTCAAAATGTCGTTGATTCAAAGAAGAAAACATTAGCCTTTTATCCATTTTGGATACTTTGCAGATGCCCTCGAGATAGAGTTGTGTTTCCCATTCAAGAATTGATGTGAATTTTTCTTTGATGTACTTGTCTTCTTCCACCAGATTCTATTCTCTCTTGAAGATCCAAATTTTGTTGAAAAAAATGAAACTTTTATCTGTTTCTTTATAAAACGTAGCTTGCTCTTTCCTCAATATTTTGCTCACTTGTATTTCCTGGCCTTAAAAATCTAGAGACTATTTTCCACTTCATGACTTTGAATTGATTGAAACTTAAGATTTTCAATTTCTACCTTCATTGTTGTCGTCATGGTTAGAATGTTGTTGGGACATTCTTCCTTCAATATTATATTATGTTTTTCATGTGCATCTTGGATTTGGTGGATCTCGGCGGAGTGTTTACCTTTCAATTCATTCAATTGATTTTGGTATTCATTCTGTAAGTTATGTCTTTCAATGGTGAGCCGGCCTACAAGCCTGTGGAATGGTTTGGCCAACTTTCTTCACTGAAAGGTTTACATTTTTCTATTTCACTTTCCATATGTTTTATCTTCTACAGACTATTCTTCTAGGTAGTGTAAAGTTCACCAAAATGGTGCTAGTTGTAATTGACAAATTCTTCTAGATCCTGGGAGGATTCTTCAAAATTTTCCTCAACATTTCTTGTTTCCTACCAACTAAACTTTGAAATGGTTTCAAAACTTTCAAGCTTTCTTTTCTTTTTTCTTTTGACAACTAACTTGGTTTGAGCGTTAAAGTAGTAATCAGTCAAGGATGGAACACTTTCATGGAAAATTTCTACTTCAGTGACAGGTTTAAAAAAAATACTCTAGAGGGATTTTTGTAGAAATTGGAGTCATCAATGTGTCATGAGAAGTTTGTGGAATAAATATCTGGGTACTTTGTTCTTGCTACTTGGGAAACTCTTTTTATCTACTAGAGAAAGAGGTCAATGTTGACTGAGGGGTCCTAGTAATTTTATCTTTTTCGTTTATATCAATTTTCATATATTGAAGTTACTCATTAATTTTCTTTGACTATGAATGTGCCTTGGTGGTGTCATTTAGGACGTCAATAATAGTGATATTGTCACCAGCGAAACTCTATTTTTCTGTTACATGTTCTTTCTCTGGTCTCTGTTGTTTCTGACCTTTGACTTTTGTGTTCCTTTGAACCTGTTGATCTATCTCGGTATCCAACTCTTTTTCTTTAACTGTGCTTTCTTTTGTTGTGCTTATCTCTGGAGCTGTAAAAAAAACATCAAGAACATTTTCAAGCTTGGATTCTTGTGTTTTTGGAGAGGAGGAAATAGGGTTTAAAATAATGTCATTGAAATTGTATTTCAGACTCTCAACAGATTTGATCTCTTCAATTCCAATATATGTATGAAGACTCTTCTAGTTAAGGAAGTACTCATAAAGAGATTTTCTAAACTCTTGCATTCTACCTCTATCCTCCCTAGTCAATAGATTTCCTCTTTCAAAAACTTGGTGAATATCATCAATAGTAATGAAAATTTTCATCAAAAGGAGGTTGTTGTTGTGTATAGGTTTTGATGTAGCTGACAACCTTATAATGGTCATTGATGATTCCCTTAGGGCAATAGTCATGAAGGGGAAATTAATAAAACCAAACATGCTTAAGTTCGTGAGCCGCCTTAAATGCATGTCCTCGGTCCTTGAGGTAAACTTTTCCAATGTTAATTGGGAAGCTCGGCTAGATTTTCTTCTGAAATTTGCTCAATTTCTGAGCTTGAATATTCAAGGCGGTTTGATTGGGTACCTCTCTTTAAGCGATCCTCTATGGTATATATCTAGGAAGAAGATAGGGGCCAACTTCACTTCCATAAAATATTATATATGATAATAATTCTTCGACGAACCAAATTTCTATTTCTTCTAAGGCCTCTTTAACGCCTTCACTAACCCTAGGAGGGGTTTCTCCAAATAAAATATGATGTAAACTCGTCATCACATAATTACAAATGTCATAAAAATGGAATTTGAAGTTACTTTCCCACAAAAAAAGGGCATAAGTCTGAATAGGTAATTGATGATGAACTAGGTAATTCCATTTCATGAGAGGAAACAGAACAGGAGCAATGATAATATTGATAATATAGGTTGACATGCAAAACAACTAATCATATCCAAGAGTAGACAAAATGAAAAACATAAGAGCATCAGTTAAATTCTAAAAAATCATTTTGTCCCAATTGAAACACTTTGACTCGTTGAGTACGTTGTGTATCAAAGCCATCCACTACAATTTGCAATGCTTAAGGTCTTTCTCTCCATATAGACGAGACAACATTTTGATGAGGAACCTAACGTGTCTTTTAAAAATGGCGACTTGATATTATTTTTATCCCTTAAGTTTGCAACCTTCTCTATCTTCTCGTAACCATCATTTGACAACTTTTTCATAATTCCCCTCACACTTCCTGAATATTGTGTTGTTCATAAGTTATCGAGAAATGGGGTGTTCAAGAAAACTTTGGGAGGACTAAGCTTCTAAATTGCTGAAAGTACTTGCGAATTCCAAGAGGCTATAACCCTTTTGTTGTAGTCTAATATACTGTGGGTAGGAAAATCCATATGTCGAATGGTTCATGCAACCATATCGTAATAAGGAAAAAAAAATCTCTAGCAGCAGCTTTGTGGATTTATGTACCTCTATTTTTTTCAAACTGAGTGTTTTTGTGCTCAGTTGAAGTTTCAGAATGTAACCAACTTATATTTTCAAAGTAATTATAAATTTCTTCTCACTTCATCATGCCTTCCATCTAGGTTTTGAAGGTGGTTTCAGAGATGAGAGTTGTGTTGACATTGCAGAGCCCTGGTTTAGGATTTTCTTGTCACTTTAGGCATTCCTTAATGTGTTGTATAACCTACTTTGACGTTATGGATTTACCTTTCTTTCTCATGTTTTCGCCTAAAAATGAATAAAAGAAAATCATCTTTTGATGGGAGATATCAAATTTACTAGTGTAATTTTGTGTGACAGTGCATGTTTACCATAAATCAAAAGCCTTGCAGTGAATTTGACCTTGATAGTTTCTAATGCAAGATAAGTTTCAAGGAAGCACTGTAAATAGGGTGCGGAGAAGACAATGCAAAACAAAGAGGGGAAGTGGGAAAGTTGCTAAATTTTCTTTCAACCCTCAGGACATCCAACAATAAATTCGCATGAAACTTGTTAATTATTCATTCAAGTGACAAGGCGTTTCAACCACTTGCGTGCGAAAATTGAGGTGAGCCTATTTGGTCGGAGTTGGGGGAATGTTTTTTTGAAACATAATGGCTTGCCATTCTGGAGTTTGTTTTAAAAATTAGTAAAGAAAGCTGAAAGATAATTATGGTTGACAAGAAAACCCAAAAATAAAATATTGTATTTCTATTCAGAGCAGAAGACAGTCGGGTAATCGAAAATTGTGATGCTATTAAATTCAAATTTTTGTGAACAGTGACCGCAATCCCGACCTGCACTGTGGTCGGGGTAAGACGAAGGTCGATAGTCTAGAGGTTGGGTGTGGAGAACAACAAACTTCATTTTTGTCGGATATGTTGTCACATCCTGCTGTAGTCAGGAGTCAGGTGGTCAGAAAGTCAGGACGATGCTGATATCATGTTTATGCCAATAGATAACTCGCAACTTAGTCAAGCTAAGAGGGAAGTTAGGAGTCGGGAGGTTGGCTCGGAATATTGTTCTTTCATTGTGTTGTGGTATGCACCCAACCCCAGTTTGGATGTCTAGGCAGAAGTCGAATAGCAGTGGACTATTGAGTGGTTGAAATTCGGGACAGTGTTGATATCATGTTTATGCCAGTAGATAGCGAGACCCCAACACATAGCTTATTTAGGCTAAGAGGGAAGTCGGGAGGCGGGAGGTTATCTTGCAGGCTAATAGGGAATTTGGGAGTTAGGAGGTCGAATCAGAAGATTATTCTTTCATTATGTTACGGTATGTAGCCCAACCCCCAACCTCCAACCTCCAACTTACATCTATTTTGCTTTTATTTATATTTTTTAGTTTTTCTCTTTTTAAGTGACATTTTTTAATTTTATTTTTAATAATAAAATAATACTAATGATGATGATATTATATCAAATAAATACTACTTAAATTTTAATATTACAATAATTATAGTTCAAATAAATTAATTTATTAATTATAATAACTAATAAATAATAATACTAAAATATGAAAAATAATAAAATATAAAATAAATAAATTATATATTAAATAATAATTAATTAAATACAATTTAATTAATATATGAATAATGATAAAAAAATAATAATTTAATAATAAAAACTAATATTTATTGGTGTATTTCAAACACATTTATAATATAGTGTGTTTGTGATTGATTGATATACACCTATACATGCATACCAAATCACATTAAATAAAATAAATTTAGCTAATAATAATAATTTAAACTATGTAATCTATACAGTTCCACTACTTAAAAAAAATTTAAGATCTTAAATTCATATATCCCTTCAAAATATATTTCAAGTACTTAAAAAAATTGCAATCACACACAATTTCCATTAAAAAAACAAATCAAACCACTAAACTATACATTTAGAATAAAAAAACACCATTAATACTATAAAATTTAAAGTTCTAGTGGGAAATATTACAAACGGAATAAATGTGGCAATATCAAAGTTCAGGAGAGATACACTAAACTATTTAAGACTCTCGGAAATTAAATATTTATTTTTGGAACGAGGAACCAGCTCTAATGTCAATGTTTTTTTTTTAAATTAGTTTCTATTAACTTCAAAAATGCAAATTAAATTAGGATGCCAAAAGTTTCATAGCATTTCTAGTGTTATATACTAAAACTGTTTATGGATTTCTTTTTTTTTCCTATGAATGTTTATTAAGCAATAGATTTATCATTTACAATTGAGGATGAGATTATATTCTAATTTTTTTGAGAGAACTCTATTGCACCCTGATTTGTCGAACATGGAAGTTCTTTATCACTATCTGAATGGCTAAACTAGTGGTTGTATTTCTATCCTCTACTTTCCAACACAATTATTATTGATGATGATTCCTTATCCTTAACCTGAAGGTTCGCCTCTGTTGAGGATTGGGGTGGTGCCATAGTGGATTATTTTGGATCTTGAGTAGCCACAAAGACAAGGGATGGCTTATGCTGATGAACATTATCTTTTGGACTTGTCAAGGTCATTCCATTGGAAGAAGCCTTTTGGTCACGCCATCCCCAATTGGGTTTTCACTGCTCTTGGGAGCCAGATGATCCCTTTGAGGAAGGGAAAACATTTTGAATATGCCCTACTTATAGATAGAGTCTACACTTGAAAGTTTTGTTTTCATAGTCTAAGGGGTGAGAGAATTTCTTTCCAGCCCACTTGACGATAATATGGTCTGGTAATCCTTCACTCAAATCCAATTCAAGACATATACAAATGAATGTGATGAATTCAGAAGCCAACCTTTCATTGTTTGTTTTGATGTAGTGGCCTAGTGAATTATGATTTCTTCCAAGATACCTGGTTGAATCCGTTGGAGGGGTAAGTTCTGATGTCAATTAATTTTATGGGTTTTTTCGAGGTATGAGTTTAATATCAAAGTTCATGAGAGATGCAACGAACTATTTAAGACTCTTGGAAATTAAATATGTATTTTTGGAATGATGAATAAGTTCTCAATTTAATTTGATGGGTTGTCAATTTAGTTTTATGGGTTTTTTTGAGGTATGTGTAATGCATTTATTTTTTTTATTTTTTGGAAAAAATTATTATAATTTAGGTGTCAAATCAATAGTGGGAACAATCATCACTGGATACTATTTGTAATTTCACGTAGACTTATCATTGTTATTCAAGGAAAACCAGGAGGAAGTCTTTCCCTCATGCCAGATGCCTCTGGTCCTTACGTACAAGGAAAACAAGCTCTTATCCAAGCAGACATCGTTTTAGGGCATAGTACTCTAGGTCCATTAAGTTTTATAACTTACTAAGATTAAATATGCTATAAAAACCATTTATTTTATAATAAAAAAATTATAATTTAACATTTTTTTGTTTTCTTTTTCTTTAGTTAATTAGGCATGTAAGTTATAATGGTGTACATATAATTTTTTCTCATGTTTTCCCCTAAAAATGAATAAAAGAAAATCATCTTTTGATAGGAGATATCAAATTTACTAGTGTAATTTTGTGTGACAGTGCATGTTTACCATAAATCAAAAGCCTTGCAGTGAATTTGACCTTGATAGTTTCTAATGCAGGATAAGTTTCAAAGAAGCATTGTAAATAGGATGTGGAGAAGACAATGCAAAACAAAGAGGGGAAGTGGGAAAGTCGCTAAATTTTCTTTCAACCCTCAGGACATCCAACAATAAATTCGCATGAAAGGTGTTAATTATTCATTCAAGTGACAAGGCGTTTCAACCACTTGCGTGTGAAAATTGAGGTGAGCCTATTTGGTCAGAGTTGGGGGAATGTTTTTTTGAAACATAATGGCTTGCCATTCTAGAGTTTGTTCTAAAAATTAGTAAAGAAAGCTGAAAGATAATTATGGTTGACAAGAAAACCCAAAAATAAAATATTGTATTTATATTCAGAGCAGAAGACAATCGGGTAATTGAAAGTTGTGATGCTATTAAATTCAAATTTTTGTGAACAGTGACCAGAATCCCGACCTGCACTGTGGTCGGGGTAAGACGGAGGTCGGTAGTCTAGAGGTTGGGTGTGGAGAACAACAAACTTCATTTTTGTCGGATATGTTCCATCCCGCTGTAGTCAGGAGTCAGATGGTCAGAAAGTTAGGACGATGATGATATCATGTTTATGCCAATAGATAACACGCAACTTATTCAAGCTAAGAGGGAAGTCAAGAGTCGGGAGGTTGGCTCGGAATATTGTTCTTTCATTGTGTTGTGATATGCACCCAACCCCAGTTTAGATGTCTAGGCAGAAGTTGAATAGCAGTGGACTATTGAGTGGTTGAAAGTCGGGACAATGTTGATATCATGTTTATGTCAGCAGATAGCGAGACCCCAACGCATAGCTTAGTCGGGCTAAGAGGGAAGTCAGGAGGCGGGAGGTCACCTTGTCAGGCTAATAGGGAATTTGGGAGTTAGGAGGTTGAATCGGAAGATTATTCTTTCATTATGTTACTGTATGCAGCCCAACCCCCAACCTCCGACCTCCAACTTCATCTATTCTATTTTATATTTTATATTTTTTTAATTTTCTTTTTAAGTGACATTTTTTTATTTTATTTTTAATAATAAAATAATACTAATAATGATGATGATTGTTATACAAATAAAATACTACTTAAATTTTTAATATTACTTATAATTATAGTTCAAATAAATTAATTTATTAATTATATTACTAAGAATAATAATAAAAATATGAAAATTAATAATAATAAATAAATAAATAAATTTATATTAAAATAATAATTAATTAAATACAATTTAATTAAATGAATAATATAAAAATTAATAATTTAATAATAATAACTAATGTTTGGTGTATTTCAACCACATTTACTAATATAATTGTGTTTGTAATTGATTAATATACACCTATAGACACATACCAATCACATTTAATTAAATAAATATCGTTGTGCTAATAATAATAATTTAAATTATATATCTATACAGTTACACTACTTTAAAAAATTTACAATCTTACGTTCATATATCACTTCAAAATATATTTTAAGTACTTGAAAAAAAATTGCAATCACACAATTTCCATTAAAAAAAACAAATCAACCCACTAAACTATACATTTAGAATAAAAAAACACCATTAATACTATAAAACTTAAAGTCCTAGTGAGAAATATTACAAACGGAATAAATGTGGCAATCTCAAAGTTCATGAGAGATACAATGAACTATTTAAGACTCTCGGAAATTAAATATTTATTTTTGGAACGAGGAACAAGCACTAATGTCAATGTTTTTTTTTTAAATTAGTTTCTATTAAGTTCAAAAATGCAAATTAAATTAGGATGCCAAAAGTTGCATAGCATTTCTAGTGTTATATACTAACATTGTTCATGATTTTTTTTTTTCTCCCTATAAATGTTTATTCATTTACAATTTAGGATGAGATCATATTCTAATTTTTTTTTGAGAACTCCATTACACTCTGATCTGTCGAACATGGAATTTCTTTATCACTATTTGAATGGTCAAACTCGTGGTTGTTTTTCTATTCTCTACTTTCCAACACAATTATTATTGATGATGATTCCTTATCCTTAACCTGAAGGTTCGCCTCTGTTGAGGATTGGGGTGGTGCCATAGTGGATTATTCTAGATCTTGAGTAGCCACAAAGACAAGGGATGGCTTATGCTGATGAACATTATCTTTTGGACTTGTTAAGGTCATTCCATTGGAAGCAGCCTTCTGGTCACACCATCCCCAATTGGGTTTTCACTGCTCTTGGGAGCCAGATGATCCCTTTGAGGAAGGGAAAACATTTTGAATATGCCCTAGTTATAGATAGAGTCTACACCTGAAAGTTTTGCTTTCATAGTCTGAGGGGTGAGAGAATTTCTTTCCAGCCCACTTGACGATAATATGGTCTGGTAGTCCTTTACTCAAATCCAATTCAAGACATATACAAATGAATGTGATGAATTCAGAAGCCAATCTTTCGTTGTTTGTTTTGATGTAGTGGCCTAGTGAATTATGATTTCTTCCAAGATGTCTGGTTGAATCTATTGGAGAGGTAAGTTCTGATGTCAATTAATTTTATGGGTTTTTTCGAGGTCTGAGTTTAATACAAAGTTCGTGAGAGATGCAACGAACTATTTAAGACTCTCGGAAATTAAATATGTATTTTTGGAATGATGAATAAGTTCTTATCTCAATTTAATCTTATGGGTTGTCAATTTAGTTTTATGGGTTTTTTTGAGGTATGTGTAACGCATTTATTTTTTTTATTTTTTGGAAAAAATTATTATAATTTAGGTGTCAAATCAATAGTGGGAACAATCATCACTAGATACTATTTGTAATTGCACGTAGACTTATCATTGTTATTCAAGGAAAACCAGGAGGAAGTCTTTCCCTCATGCCAGATGCCTCTGGTCCTTACGTACAAGGAAAACAAGCTCTTATCCAAACAGACATAGTTTTAGGGCATAGTACTCTAGGTCCATTAAGTTTTATAACTTACTAAGATTAAATATGCTATAAAAACCATTTATTTTATAAAAAAAAATTATAATTTAACATTTTTTTTTGTTTTCTTTTTCTTTAGTTAATTAGGCATGTTAAGTTAATGGTGTACATATAATTTAGATATTTTATGCTTTTGTTTTTCCCCATATATTTTTGTTGATTTGTTTGATTGAACAATTAAAAATTGTTGTTATAGTGAATTTAAGTTGTTAAATTTGTATAGATTAAGTGTTTTAGAAGCTTTTCATGATTATTAATATGTTTATGCATTTAAAAATAAATTTTCAGTCACATAGAATAACAACCTTGCACTAAATCGTATTATCAAGTTTTGATAATAAAAAAAACAAAAATATAGAATGATTAGATTTCACGATTAAAAAAAAACTCAAATAAAATTATTTAATATTAGAGGAATCCTTTGTATAAAACTAACTCATTTTATCATATAAATAAAATATAGAACTATATGAGGGTAGGAATGGAGAGTGAGTGGGGGGAATAATAGAGAAAACATCAAAACATTTTTAAATTTTCTATTATTTCTCCCTACCTAAAGTGTCGATGTTCTTCATGAAGGTAAGAATGAGCTTGTTCTCCAAAAGTATTATACGTGACAAGTTAATAATTTCATACAATGTGAGGAATGCATAAACCATATGAGTCAATGACTAGATCAATGTATGCTTACTTTTCTCCCCCTACTAATATCTATGCTTCCACATATGGTTACCCTTGCTCCCTCGCATAAACTTGGTTCAACAAATAAGTTTTCTCAAATATTTCCCCCTATCTCCGCCCTCATATATAAGGGCGAGGGTGAGGATGATTGGGGGTTGGGGAGGAGGGATATTGAAGAAAACTTATATTTATGAAGATAGAGGTTGGGAAAATATTGGAGAAAGCTTATTAGGGTGAGGGTGGGGGAAACATTGGACAAAATTTAAATTAAGATTTCTCAAATATTTGCCACCCACCCCCTACCCCAAACTTATATTTATGAGGGTGGAGGTGGGGATAAATATTAGAGAAAATTTATAGGGCAGGGATGGGGGCAATATTTGAGAAAACTTAATTAAGTTTTCTCCTATATTTCTGGTGGGGGTGGATGGATATATATTTATGTTTTCTCCAATATTTACCCCACCTGCAAACTTATATTTATTAGTGTTGAGGTGGCAGGAAATATTTGAGAAAACTTATAGGGTGGGGATGGGGGAGAATATTGGAGAAAAATAAGTTTTTTTCCAATATTTCCCCACCCACAAAGTTATATTTGTAAGGGTGGGGGTAGGGAGAAATATTGGAGAAAAAATATATGGTGGGGATGTGGGGATGATTTTTTCTCCAATATTCCCCTTTAAAATTTTATCCAATATTCCCCGCCACCCCCACCCCTCTAAGTTTTCCCCATTATTACCCCCCACCTCCATCCTCAAAATATTTTTTCTCTAATATTCCCACCCATTGACACCAAACTTATTTTTCTCCAATATTTCGCCCTACTCCCACCCTCATGATGGGGGTGGGGGGAAATATTGGAGAAAAGTTAAATAAGTTTGGTGTGGATGAAAATATTTAGGAAAACATATAGGGTAGGGATAAGGGGAAATATTGAAGGAAATTTAAATAAGTTTGGTACAAGTGACCACCCTATAATTTTTAGCCAATATTTTCCCCCACCTCTTCCTTGAGGGTGGGGCTATGTAGAAATATTGAAGAAAACTTATAGGGTGGGGATGGGCTAAAATATTAGAGAAAACTTAAATAATTTTGGTGAGGGAGGGGAGAAATATTCGAGAAAACTTATATAGTGGAAGTGGAGGAAAATATTTTACAAAACCTAAATAAGTTTTCTCCAATATTTCCCAACACTCGATTATTTTAACTTTTCTCCAAAAATTTCCTTCACCCCCTGCCTCATGGTAGCGGTGGGGAGACGTATTGGAGAAAACTTAGTGGGCGGAGATCAATGGAAATATTATAGAAAACTTTTAGGGTGGGGATGGGGAAGTTTTCTCCAATATCCCCCACAAATATTGGGAAAATCTTAAATACGTTTTCTCCAATATTTTCTCATGCCCAGCCCTCACCCTCACCCTCACCTCTTATATATGAGAGAAATAAATTTCCTACAATATTTTCCTCCACCTTTATATATGAGAGTTGAAATGAAAAAATATATTAGAAAAAACATCTCTTTTTGAAATTAAATTACTCATTAACTTAAATTGTTTCCATACAAACTTAACAGACTTTAATTATTAAAAATAATATATACACTCGTCATCCCAATTATAATATTTAAAATTTAAAGTATAAATAATTTTATAAATAAAATATAAAATATAAATAAATTAAACATGTATTGGAAAATACTCATCTCTCATTTTGAAACCAAAACCTGTTTTAACTTCGAAATGTTTCTCACCTAAATTTTCTCAATGTATAAAAAAAAATTATTTTATGAATAAAAATTATATCTCGATTATACATCGAAAGTGAAGTGAGTTCGTTGCCATCGTCGGCTACCTCAAACGATGGTGCTGATTTCTTGGAAATGAACCTACGTGTCAAGGTGAATAAAGACGTGTAGTAGTTTTATTCGTGAAGCAATGTCAAACATAAGAAAATGAACATATGTTACGTGTACACTGAATGTTACGTGTACCAACTCTCATCAAAGCAAGAAAGTTAGATATATGTCTTTCTCCAATGGAATATGCACTTACCCTTTTTTAACTTAAGTTATTGTATAACTTTTGAGAGGAGACAATTTTCGAATGGAAACTTCCACATCTCAAACAAGCTGTCATAATTTCCCCAAAGAAAAGTTTGCAATTGTTTAACTAAAATTACGGAAAAAAACAAAATAACTAAAAAGGTGGAAAATCATTTAAGATACTATTAAATCAGGTAGATATGCTTTTGTCCGTTTATGTATATATCTTTTGAGACCATATTAAATTAAATATATATGTTTTTGCCTCAAATCTTTGGACGTAAATTTTTAGCCATTTTAATCTTTGGTTGTTTTGTGGTTATTATTATAATTATCAAGCCTCCATCACTTAGTCATGTTGTAGTTATTGCATGTGATATCTAAGTCTAACTTCACAATTATGATAGATTTTGGTAAATAATGACTCTCTTTCATAGGTGTGATGGCTTATGAGAGGTAAACATGTCATCTGGGGGATTCGAATCTTAGTGGGGGCAAGAACAACATCCTACTTTGACTAACCCAATGACTTTCGTTTGACTCGAGACTAATGAAGATAAATAAGCTACATAATATATTTAAAAAATCCAAATCAAAAAATAAATTAATTTAAGTCAATATGTGCCTCTATGTTGTTTTGGTTTGTGTTAGGCCCCTCTTATCCTTGAGAAAGTTAGAAACAATATGCACCCAATCCTCATTCATTTTCATAACACTTGACCCCTTGTATACAACCAACTTTTGCCTCTCATGATTATACTTGCATATGCATGTGCAATTAGATCTTGATCTACATTACAACATTGATAATCCATCAAGACCCAATCCACATGGTGGTTGCTTTAGTGATAGATTAAAACATCATGACATGCATAACTCATGTCTATATCATCATGCAATGTTAGAAATATCCTACAATTTGGTGATTTGACACATAAGTAATTGGGTTATCAAAGTTGATTATCTCTTTACCGAAGTTTAATTTAGCTAAGTTAAAGCATTCCTACTTATGTATTTCTACATTCATGTGATTGGTTACCATAGTTTGTTGTAATTAAGACTAATCACTAAATGTATTTGAACACTCAAACATATATAATGGCATAAGTTTGTTGGTAAATGGTTGCACAATTTTGGAAATTAAAAGAATAGACATCATACTTTGTATTTTAAAAATGGAATCCAAAATATTAAGGAATGAAGCAATCCAAATACACAAGGAGTTTTAGAAGATGTTGCATTAAAAATGCAAATAAATGAATGTGAAAGGTAATAAATTAGATTAAGAAATATAAGTGCTAAAGAAGAAACTACAAATCCTGATTTTATTTTTTAGAAGAGATTTCTTAGAGCAATTTATACTCAAGAATAGTTAAACATAGAAGGAATCAAGAAAAGAATGAGTTTTGAAATCCAAGCACTTTCAATAGATATTAGAGAAAATATGTTAAAAGAGGTTTCAAATATCCTTTTTTTCCAAATTTGAACAAATCATATTTCAATCTTGCTTATTAGACAACATTAAAAAATGAGATGACTTAAGAGAAAATGTATGATTAAAGATGATGAACATGAGGATAATAATGGAAAATGAATTGTTTTAATTAATTGAAGTGAATAAAAATTTGATTGATTAGAGGAAAATACAACTCTGTAATGTCTCTCCCATACGGTGTCTCTCCTTAGTGGCAACTAGGGTTCGGCCCTAGTCAGACTCCCCTATCTCAAATTGACTCCCCTCATTGATGGTGATGCCCATTTTTCTTGCAGGATCAATTCCACTATTCATTTCTGATTCTAGGCTTAGATTTCTCTCCCCAACCTTGTCATTTGCTTCAGATCCCATGGAAGTAGACTATATGAAATTGCCCTCTGCTTCAGCTAAAGGTACTCTCTCTTTTAAATATGTTGTTAGCTCTGGATCTTGTTCTCTTCCTCCCATTTAGGTGGTCCATGAATCTTTGTGATGATAATTCCATTGGGGGCAGAAGCCATTAGTGATGCATTGCATTTTTCAAAAAGAGGTTTAGTTTTCAGATTCAATGGTTTTGGCCTCGTTTAGTTGACCTTCATCAAGGGATCTCAGAGAATTGGAAACACCTTCTCTATGATGAACTTAATATTTATCCCTTGGTTCATGGGTTTTTTTTGGTGATTTTCGATAAGTTAAAAGACAAGAATGCTATTTTCACTAATGGTCCCTAGTTTTGGGAAATGATGGGGTTTTTTATGCATCCATGGTCCCCCTCCTTCGATCCTCTTACAACTTCCATTTCGTTTGGTCTAGTTTAGGTTAGACTTCCAAATTTGCCCCTATATCTCTGGAATCTCTTCACTAAAGGAAATTGGGGATAAAAATGGAGTTTTCCATTGTCGAAGCCTAGAAACAGAATATTATCTCAGCCCCACATATGCTTGTATCTATGTGGAGATGGATTTCAATAAGGTTTTTCCAATAGAACTAAATTTGATCAACACAAATTACTTGTGGGCTTGAAAGTTCAACTATGAGAACATTTCATTTTTCGCACAAATCATGTTAAGAGACAACAAACAAAGTTAAAAACTGCTCCATATCCATGAAAATTGCCAATACGTAGACAACCCAGAAAAATAACTTGAGGCACAAATGGTGGGAAGGCACGTAGAGAGAACACTATATAGTTTGTAAGGAAGAAGAACCTTGGGATAAGGCAGAGGATAAAAAAGAAGCGAAAGACAAGTGAGAAGAAGTAACGGTCATAAAAAATCCACCAAACCCAACTTTAGAAAAAAAACACTTTCTCAATAAAACCCGTAGAACAATCCCTCCTCCTGTGTTTCTTAAGAAAATAAGATTGAATAAGTAACTTCTTGGGTTGACTAGGTATATGAGGAGGATCCATTAAGGAGACAAAAGGACGTTGTTGCTAATAGAGATCATCATCAATTGGGTGACCAACCAAATTCATCAAATAACTCAGGATAACTCAGGATGGACCTAAGTTGGAAAAAAGACAAAAAATAAGTCACCAAGGAAAACAAGAAGTCAGTGAAAGTTAAAATGACAATTAGATAAGAATGAGATGCAAATGTATATGGATCTTAGGGATACTTTTGAAAATCTTTAGTTGGAACGTGAACAGTTTTTTTGTATTGTGGAGTTCTTGATTGAAGATTTGGATAGAATATATATTCTCAATCTCAAATCCTCAATGAATTGAGCTACTAGAGGCATTAATGTAACTTATTTCTTGGGTACCTGTTGCAACTAGGTGCAAATTTAATAGAAATCTTACTCATTTCCATAAAAATAAATTAAAAAAAGGATAAATGAAGCAAATAGAAAAGTGGATATATATAATCCATAGAGAAAACATGAAAGAAAAATCTAGGGAGAGAACAAGGTTCTTCTCTTTATTTTTTAAGGAAAGAAATCAACCTCCCTCTCATCGTAAGGGCTAGAGTGAGGTTGTTGTTACCAAGCCAATCCACATGTATACTTGCTTAAGAGTTCATAAAGCTCAAATTCAATACAACTATAATCATAGGCACGAAGTCATTACGCTAATATTTATCTAGGCATTACAACTCATCATGTCACTAGTAAAAATTTGGACCTAGATGCAAAAGATAACAAAAATTCCATCTAACCACATTAGATAACCTCAGTTGACCACAAAAAAATAAATAAAATATTTGGAAAATAAAAAATGTAATTTTTATATTTATAATGAAGTTGAAAAATAAATGCTAAATGAGTAAAATTCTAAAAAAAATAAATAAATAATTATATCCATCAAATGTAATTTACACTTTTAAAATTAAATATTAATACATTTAATAATTTATTTGGCAATTTAACAAACTCCAATTTCACGCTTAATTTTCAATCACATTTTCTATATAAAAATTGAATATATAAAATTTTGAAGAGCTTATTAACATCGAAAACTTTATCTAAATAAAAAATTAATAAAAATAAACCATTATATTATTTAAGAAACTCCTTTCATGTTTTTAATAATAAATCTGACTAGATGTAATAAGCAAAGCCTTCACAAATATGTACCATTTACGTCATCAAAACGGCAACCTTTTGTAATTACATAATTCTTTTCATCATTGCAAATATGTTTTCTTTTCAAATTATCTACGATTATCTTGCTTTTGACCTTAAAAGACCTCTTCAAAATCTAACCAACTCTATTTAAAAATATAGAAGATACCTTTAAATTCCTAACACCATCAAAATTCTGGCTTATTGAGGCATGATATGGTATCAAAATCATCATTGCAAATATGTTTTTCTTTCAAATTATATACCATCATCGTGCTTCTAACATGAGGACTCTTCAAAGTATACCAAACTCTATTTAAAAGTCTAAAATATGCATTTAATTCCCAACACCATCAAAATTCTTACATGATAGGGTATCAAAATCGTCTTATGTTGATATGATTGACTCATCAACATAGCAACACTTTAATCACATAATTGGTTTATAAGAATATTCATAATTATAAAAAATGTCAATTACTTTTTAATCCTAGGAATATGAAAGGCTTGAGAAGAAATTAAAAACGTTTTCTCACTTTATAAATTTATGATAAACTGATTGAAGACCAGTTGTAGGAAGAGAAAGACTCAAATCATCTAATTATTACCTTATTGTTATTTTCAAAAGGTCTTTTAGGTTCATCGTCAAAATTTTGTCTATATGGGAAAAGGAGCTTGAGCATTGCAAAATACAGTGGATGTTGTTGATTCATAGTATCTAGCATGACTCAAAATGTTTCAATTGGGTTGACATTCTCTTTCAAAATTTAATAGATGCTTTGAAGTTGGTAGTTTCATGCCTTTTGGGCTATGGACATTTTTTTGTATGTATGTTTATCTTTTGGAAATTATGATTTCATCTGTCCCCTTTCCTCTCATGAAGCGGAATTATCCCACTGATCATCAATTTCCCATTCAAAATTAGGCTTCAGTGTCATGGGAAAGTAATTATAAATTTCATTTTTATGACATTTGCAATTGTGTAATGATCCCTCTACATGAATTCTTCTTTGACAATGCTCGTCCAAGGATTATCCAAGAGATGAAAGAGGCACTTGATTAAATAGGAGATTAGTTCATTGAAGAGTTGTTTTCCTATATCCAAATATATGGGAGTGAGGTTCATCCACATGTATTTCCAGGGTACATTCCTGAAATAATTACTCTTAGAGAAGTAGCAAATCAAACAACATTAAATGGTCAAGTGCGAAATATGAGTAAACTTCATACGAAGAATTGGCCAAATTTTCCAATTATGTTTGGAAGAATAAATTTGAAGGACAAAGGTCATGCATTCAAGGAAGCTAAAGAACTTAACAATGTTTGGTTTCACTCATCACCCCATTTTGATTATGACCTAGTGCAATAATAAATGATCATTACAAGGTTCTAAGATATATTAAAACTTTTACACATCAAAAGCCTCCTTTTAATGATGTTTTCATAAACGTTGGTAGTTTTGATCAAGCAATTGAATGGGGAAAACTAATGAGAGTTGAGGACAAGGAAAAACTTAAGAATTTAGAGAAAACACTTATGAAGATTTTCATATATACAAAAGTGTCCTGCCTTCTATTCCAATTAAAGATTTGAAATATGTTGAATGTCTGAAAGTTAATTTTACTTAGCTCCTTTAGAACTAGCATCTTCTTCTGAGCAGTTTCAAGAAATTCAAATTGAAAATATGCTTGATGTTTTCGTTAAAATCCAATGATCAACGAGTCTAGAAGCTAGAAAATATATTAATGTTAAAGAACAGGAACAACAAGGTCATATGATTAAATAAAGCATGATAACAACAGAGGTTAAGGACCATAAACAATAAAAAGAGGAGTAAGTAACCAAGTAGAGTGTCTTCCCTAAAGACATAATTAACCAAGAAGACTTAAAATATAAAAAAAGTGTCAATAAAACTAAAGAGATGGAGATTGATAAAAAGGATGAACAAGAAAATTTTCATTCAATAATTAGATAGAGTCTTGATACATAGACAAAGTCAATTGAATAACACGCTAAAACCATTGACCTTTAAATACCGAAAACACCCCCCACAACTTCTACGACTCCCATCTCACCAAAATTCCTCAAATTTCATTTCTTTTTAAGCATGTCATTGGGATGGAACCAATATTTGAAACTATTCCATCTTTAATTGAATATTATTTCAATACATAGACAAAACCCATTGCAAGAAGGGCTAAGAAGAGGAAGCTTGACACTCTTGAAACAATGTTTGAACATAGCTGCCAACCAACTAGAGATGTGAGACAAGAAGTTGAAGAAAATTCATAAGGCCTTGGAGCATTTGTTAACAGCCAGCAATATCATGTTATTAAACTTGGGGCAACTTATCAAAGTAAGCTACAAACAATTAAAGAGCTAGAATTTCAAATCGAAAAGAGAAAAGCATTTAGTGAAGAGAGTTGGCAAGCTCATTTTGCAGCCCTGGTTGAAGGTTTTACTATTGAAAGAGCCAACTTACAAAGTTAGTTTGAAAGTAAATTGAATGAATTAAACTCAATAATTCCCAACAAATTGAGTAAATGAGAAAGGCACTTGAAGAAGAAAACCAAATCTTGAAAGAAGAAGTTGAAAGAAAAATTGAAGTTGTGACTGCGACACTGAAAGGAAAAATTCAAACTTTGCAGTCTTATGTGAAACACGGTCATTATGCTAAATAGAGTCTGAATGTATTCAAAGAATAGATGGTGAAGTTTAACCAAATACTGGCAAAAAAAAGAAGATTCTACAAAATAATGGATAAAATTTGTAAAGTTTATCATGAGATTGTGAATCTCAATGAAAGTATTGAATTAATGGTTGAAGAAGATAGAAGTGTTAAAGCAAGATTTTCATCAATTATTGAATGGGAAAAGTAATTAAAACCTAAGTAAATTCCTAAAACAACTAAGAAGAAAAAGAGACTCATGTATGCTTCATTAAACCACAAAGAATCAAAAGCAAAGGAAATTCAAGTGTGGACCAAGAAAGCCATTGAACATTCTATCAAGGTATGGGAGATTGGGAAAGACATCATTGAATAATTTGATCTTCTTAGATCCAAACCAATAATGGAGGTAGCCCCTAGATCTTTGAATAAAAAACAAAACAAAAATTGCACAATAGAAGATATGAGATAGATAATTAAAGCTAAAATTTAGATGCAACAAAATTTCCAAAAGTTTTTGCAATTTCCTTTTGAACAAATCAAACTAATTTCAAAATTTATTGTTCAGTATAGTAAAAAGAAAAGTATTATTCAGAATTTAGTGTCAATGTGCCAGGTCAACATTATTCATTTCCATCTGATTCACTCTTCTACAATTTCTTAGGTGTATACAAATTGGGTAAGATTTATCCAAACAAATTATTTTCATCTGCTCACCATTGAATATAAGGACTCTGAAGACGAAGACAAAGTTCGAAAGAGTTTGCCAATTTTTCTGGGAGATTATTCTTAGATAAGGATGGTACTTCATTTATAGCATCATCTTTGATTAAAGAAAACATTAAATATTTTCTAATTATTTTAGTATTTATGTGGCCTCTTACATTAGGGTAAGAGTTAATGAGTTGTGGAATTGAAGACCTGCATTCTATAATCAATTTTTAAGACTAAGCTTTTTTGAAGATCGAATTCATAATTGAATTTGTTTATGAGTTATGCGTCTGATGTCCTCTCATGATTTTAATTAGATAATGGATGCATGTGGTATTCATTTTCTAACAGTATTCATATTCAACTCTGGTAGAATCTTGTGATATTATGTTAGCATTTCTTAAGATATGTTGCAGTTTATTTCACTGCCATACAAATATTATGAACTATTTGTTGTTTATGTTATTATTTGATGGTGAAATTTGAAATCAAAACAATATTCATTGCATTTTATTAAGATCTTCTTCAGAAACATTTTGTGTGGCTAGCTGGAGCCATATTCCAATGATATTCAAACACACAAACATATTTTCTCTTAAATATTATGTTTGAATGAATCCGTCATCCCACCACCTTTACTCTTCTTTGTTCCAACAAGTCAAAATTACTATGCATCAACAATAGTTTGTATATTTTTTTGTATATAACTGTAAGTACAAAAATGTCATATATTTTCCCTATTTTTCAGTTTAATTCTATCATTTGGATTTTTTTAGTTTAGTTATAGTTTAAGTTAGTCTAGGAAAATGGGCATTGATTGCATAGATTATATAGAAATTTAAACAAAATATTCTAAGGGATGTTTTCATAAGTTAAATCCAGATGGACTGATCATTGTTGAGGAGCACGTTAAACAATTTATGTTATCCATGAAACTAGGAGCAGTTTAACATGAAGGCCAATTCTTAGTTGTATATCTTGCATGTGTTGAGAGATTCTCTGAAAATGTTTCTCAAAATATGTGAACATAGGTCTATGGATGGTTGTTTCAATGCTAGATTATTATAGGTTTGTTGTTAGCTACTCATGTTCTTTTATTTACTCTTAGGAATCTAAATCAATGGGTCATTGATAGGAGAATGCATGGTTCTATGTTTTCCTTTTACTTTAGTCAAGTCTAGACAAATGCATTTGCATCTTATATTAGCCACATTTAATTATTTAGATTAGAAAACCATCAATGGTTAACCTCGACCATAGTTAGTAAAACCCCAAGCCATTAATGGTTGCAAAGCTACATTTCGATATAATTGTAAGTTTTCACTAGGCGTAACACATGCTATTGGCCAAGCTCATTTTGACCCATCAACTAAAGATAAACTAATCAATGTGGAACCATTTCAATAAATTACTCTAATAAAACAATAGCTCTTCTTCATATTTCTATATGAGATCACCCTTTCAGTTTCTTACAGACCCTTAGGTGACATTCTAGTAATTTAAATTAATCCCTTATCAAACTTGAAGTTTTATGGTGAAGGGGAGTCTTTGCATTTAGGTGTCTTAAGCAATTATAATGTTCCATATTAGAATTTAAAAAATGTTTAGGAAAATAGAATATGTCAATTGATTACCCACAAATAGGAAATATAACACATTACTAGCCAAATCAACTCATACATGGAAATAATTCATAAAACACTTTTCCATTGCTCAGGAAAAGGTATGACTATGAATAAATTTACAGTGAATTTGATACAATAAATAGGAATGGAAATGAACCTATGGTGATTTACTTCAAATGCTATAAAAGTTATTGTAGGCTTCCTAAAAGTAATAGAGCATCCACCCAATAAACCCTTGACTATTTTTCATACCTTCTCTTGCCCTTAAAGAAGATGATTTTCCCTTAGGAAATGAGAATAATTTAATGTTGTATAGACTAGATTTCTCTTGACTTTTGAAATTTGCAATCGAAATGTTCATAATTGTCTTGTAGATTCAGAAGCTTCAGCAAATGTTATGATGGTTCCATTGCTAGTTGGGATATTTTTGAAAAGCAATTTTTCAAGAAGTTTGGTGAAGATAAAACAAAAGCATCTTTAATTGTGGAAATGTCAAATATTAGAATGAATTTTGGTGAATCACTTGAACAATTCAACCAAATATTCCATTGTATATGGAATATTGAAGATCGAGAGATGATGTGTTAAGTAAGGTTTATACCACTGTCGTTCCCTCAAATGTGGTTTTTTTACTATTGGAGAAGATAAAGCAATATCGACCTTAAATATGGAAGAAGCTTTAAATATCGAAAAACAAATTCTTAAAATAGCATCCAAACAACTTTCTGGTGGAGGGAAAACCAAAACAATGGTTAAAAAACCTTTAACTAGTAAAACTAAAACATTATGTTTTATTTATATTATATTTTAATTAGAATGTTTAAGTTTTAATTTATTTTAATAATATAAATAATTAATATATGAATTGCATTTTGTTGCTTTCCCAAATTTATGATGCTAATTTTTAAATAATGGTTTTTTTTTTGTAATTCATAATAATAAATATAAAATATTTTTAAAACATATTTTTAATATTTAATTGGTTATGATATTAATAATTCATTAATGATTTGTTTAAAAGTATTTGGTCACAAAAAGCAAGGTCGGGGTTGGAGTCGGGTTCTATGGGTTGATTTCTTGGAAAGGTATTAGCAGGGTCGACCCCAACTATGACGTTTTTTCATTGATTTCGATGCCTCCATGGGATTGTAATAATTATTGAGATTGTTGAAACTTAAATTGATTTTTACCATAATGACATTTTCAATGATTAAAATTTTATAAAATTTATTATTTGTGTATGAAGAAAATGATATAAATATAATTTCTTTTTAAATAGCGCATCTAGATTATGTATACACACGTCTTATGATCCCTACTAGAACCGAGTAGTGGTTAGCCCTCGGAGTTCTGACTTTGCCTCTCACCGACTAGTTTATTACGACTATGTCAATTTAATTCAACCAATACATGCTTCATATAGGCGATTGAGAAAGGTCACAAAATCTAGAGTTTTCAACAATGCATTTAGTACCCATTTTAAAGGAAATACTGAGAAACTTTCCCAAAAAAAAATAGAACTTCCATTTTTAAAACATTATGCTATATGTTGTTTTTGAAATTCATTTTAATTTAATTATTGTATAAATAAAATATATTGTGTTTTCAAACATTGCTACCTTAATTTTAAAGTCATATAATAATTAATATTATATAGGTTTAAAACAATTAATATAATTTAACTATTACTCAATAGTATAAATAGTAATTATCTATGGTTATAGAATGAAAATTTTAAATATAATTTAATTATAATATAGGGTATAAATAGTAATTATTACTTATTATTTGTATATATTGTTATAAATTTGAATTGGAAGCTGACAACATGTTGCCATCGTTCTATTTGAGAATAGTAAGTCGGGATCCCTTTGATGTTTGGCATAGTAGGTAGATAGGAGGAGGAAAAACAAACAATAGGCGTTGAAATCCTACAACATTATATGTATGTTTTGTGGACTCAATTGGCAAGTGAGGGAGTCGAGGTTGAGCAGATTCTTTGGGTAATTTCCAATTTGCACTAAGGATTCCATAGTCAACGTACTAGTGCGTTCAATGACTAGATAGCTCAATTGTCAACTTTGTCGAGGTCGGCAAAGCAGACCCAAACTTGTGTGAAACCAACTAAGTCATGTCATGGTGCATAGGTATATAGTTGGACGTGTTTGCAAGGAGCCTCAAGCCATTATAACTAACAATTGGATGTTCCAAATTAGACCTTTTTGTGACTATGCAAGACACTTGGTTTTACCAAATTAAATACAAGTATGGAAATGTTTGAATCCAACAACATAATACTTTCACATTATGATTGTTCTACTTCAAAAAAGATTGTAGTTTTGTAAAATGCTTTGGTCAAAATAATATAAGCTATGAAACATTGAACTTAACAAAAGATGACTAACTAAAGGTTAATACAATCAAACTCAACATTTTATGCACATAAAAATTAAAACTAAGGCTTATACTTTGCCCATTATTATGATTACCTCTCTCTCAGTCACCCCCAACGAATACTTTGTTTTTGTAACTATATTTACATGATAAGCAATAGCATCTACAATGTATCCTTTGTTCAAATGTGATAATGAATTCATAGCTTTCAAAATTCAATAATTAAACTAAGCGGTAGGAAATACTAGCTATGCTACCTTGTTAATTGTTTAATTATGTGTCATTGATCTTACATCAACATTTAACATAAATAATGCAACTCAACTGATATACCAAGACATCATCACATTCATTACTTTAACTCCATATCATAATATCACACTATTCAAAATTCCTAACTATTTAATTAATGTTTATTACATTTATAGTTCCATTCTATACTTTAAAGAATGCATGACTCTGTCATCACACAATCAATAAGATCTCATGTTTAAACTCATGATATTATTAAAATATTATACCTTTTTCCTCATTGGCTAGGGAAATTATCACTGTGACGTCTAAAAGGCGGGGAAAATTTTAGGGGCTAATATTGGTAGGTAGGCTAATTTTGCATTCTTTTTTCCCAAAAACAGATCTACCAATTTCCATTTTTTTTTTCTAAATTGATTCACCCAAATTTTATAGTACACCATTATTTTACCTTAAAAATCACCAAAATATTATATCAACTAATCTAAAATCATTGGAAATCTAAATATTTCTACAAAAATATCACCAAAATTTTTACAGTTTGCATATTAGGGACTAGTAAGATTCACCAAGGCTTCTAAAATTTAAGATAAACTTCCATCCTTAAAATTTTCCCTGCTAAAAAGGCACCTCTTTCATGTCATAGGAGCATGGAGTCTTTGGATCATCAAACTAGCTAGAAACTGAAAAAATAACATTATTTTATTATTAAAAATTAATCACATGTTTATTGTGTTGAGAGGTGTTTTCCATCTCAGTATGGAAGATAAAATTGTTATATGTTATCTAAACATTTTAATTTGATCAAATTGCATAAAAATAAAAATAATAAATAAAATGCCCACAAGGTGTAGAATAGACAGTGATGCGGTGTACTGTTAAGTCGAGTGATGTGGCGTACTGTTAAGTCGCTCTGTGATGTGAAGGTCACTAGTTCGAAACTTCATGGAAAAAATCCCAACCATGTTAAGGTTTGGTGTGGCCCAGGGCGAGTGTGATCCCTGAGTGATTTTGATTGCTTAGATGCCCCTGGGTCGCGGTTTCTCACACCATAGGTCAAGCTTGAAGAACTCATATCAATTGACAAACTATAAATAAAATAAAATAAGAAATTATAATCATAATTATTAATTACAACATTTTTTACTTGGTCAATTACATAAAAATAAAAATAAAATAAAATAAAATTTAAAATAATAATGTCATGTCATGTAAATATTAGCAGTTTTGGGACTCACAACCCATGATTTTTCCATATGGTATTCATCTCTAATGTAGCCTATTTAAAGGCATACCATTCCAACGAATTATCCTTTATTCCAAAGAGAAGGATTTGATTGGGGCTTTGAATGTTATTTATGTTCACTTTATCCACACCCAAAATGGGTTCTATAATTTTCTAACATGTTTGTTTGGTATCATTATGAAATTTGATTGGTAGTTATCAACAATCTATAAGGAGTTTAACGTTCAACAAAAAAATCATTTCTATTAAACTCTTTGCTTTGTCATTTTATTGTTATCTATTATTGGGATATGTATATATAAAACTAACTTAATCTAATATAAAATAAGAAATCACTGTATTAATTTGATGGGAACAATAAAAGTATTTCTCTTAAATCTTTTGTTTTGCATTTTTATCATTGTTATTGACATTTATTATTATTAATATATATACATTACCATAATTTGGCTAATAGTTTTCATGGGAATGATATATGGTTTGGAAAAACACAGTGTGATAGATAATCAATGTTGTGATTAGGTGGAAATAGAGCTCTGTGACTCCATTGTTTTCTTATCTTATCTCTTCCCATGCATGTATCAATAATTACTTCCATGAATGGTTTTTGGCCACTTGTAAGCAAATTAAAATCCAATAAGAAAATTATTTCTATTAACTCTTTGGTTGGCCTTTTTATTTGTTATTTATTATTGGCTAATATAACTCAATTTAATATAAACTAAATAACCACTTACTTTGTTTGGGCTTTTTGATTGTTATTTATTATTGGGTAATATAACTTGATTTAATATAAACTAAATAATCTTTTTATTATTGTGATGGGAAGGGATCAAATCTTTGTTCACTCTAAATGAGATTTTCATCTCCAAATATTTGATTTCTTGAAACTTGGTAGATTTGGAGTTAAGATAGATCTAAGATAGTTTAACTTTAAGCAATTTAATCTTAAAGTAAGAAAATTGCCCATTATCTTATATCTTTATAAATAAAAGTAAAATCACAAAACCTTAAAACACATTCTCCTCAAAAATTTGGGTGATCTAAACCTAAAATGTGATTTTGAGTTATTTTGACCTAGATGGAATTTCATCGCTTTCCCCTTGATCTATGGATGTAAGAGTGGAATCTCATCACCTTCATGTAGAGTCCCTTAGATTTTAAAGAAAGTTTGGTTAAAAAATGTAACTTATGCAATATAGAAGTATGACAACCAAATTAATAATAATGTAGCAGCGATGCATAATAGATCCTGAACTATTAGGAATAACAATTATATAAGTGATTTATATCTTAGTAAAATAAATGTAGAGTATATTAATAAAATAATTTATTATCAGGATTTATTATTATTATAATAATTTATATTCAAATCATAATAGTTATATATTTCTAACACATATATCAATAAAGTAAGTTAATTATAATTTATAAATATAAAAGTAAAACTTAACCATTTTGAAAAATAAATTTAAGATGATTCTAGACTTTCTTTGCGGAGGTGAGCGGAGAAACTAGGGTTGGAGTTGAACACACAGTTTTGGATTCAGGGTACCATGGCGGGGAGTGTAGGGGGGAGTGTTGCTCTCTCCTACAGTCAGGCAGTCACAGGGGGAAGTCAGAAGGCGGGAAAGAAACATTTCGAAAAACCACTAGACAAGATCTTAGAAACCCGAAGTCAAGGGGTATCTGGAAGAAGCGAAGATCAAGATTAGGAAGGGGATCAACGGGAAACGAGAAAAGAAAAGGATATTGGAGGCAGTAGTGAGAAACGGCTTCCAGAAAGACTACTGGAGTCTGCAAGCCCAAGTTAGGCACTATTCCTCGGGTCATATTAAGCGACCCAACGATACAAGCTCATAGAGATCATATGACGGAGCATGCAATTATATCCAAGTTCATGGGACTATGGCCGACGGAAAGGGCTTTACATGTCTAGATAAGGAGCCATTGGAAGCCAAAGGGGGAAATACATTTACATATGGGATCTAAGGGTTTTTTCACAGTAATGTTCGCAAGCCTAGAAGACAAAGACAAAGTGTTTGAAGGGGGACCCTATTTCTATGCTGCGGCATGACTCTACATGCGGCCATGGATGATGAACTTTGTCCCATAGCATGAAACATTCACTTCAGTACCGGTTTGGATTAGACTATATTCCCTTCCTCTGGATTATTGGTTGCTAGAATATTTGAAAACGATAGGCAACAAGCTAGGACATTTTCTAAAAATATCAGAGGCAACTCTGAAAGGGAGATATACCTCCTTTGCCCGAATATGTGTGGAAATGGATCTATCTGGAGCCCTACCGGAAGCGATCATTTTAGAAGTATATGATGAAGAATTGGTGTAGACAGTGGACTATGAGAACAGACAATTCAGAAGCCACAAATGCCATGAACATGGGCATCTATATAGAGATTGCCCTACAATCAACACGGAAGATAATAAAAAAACCTCTGTTGGGAGAGATCACGAGGGTTTCACCAAATTTGGGAGTAAAGGAAAAGGAGGAAAGCGTCCACACAAGAAGGCAAATGAGGACAAACACACAAGACAAAACAGCTTCAAGATCCTAGAGGAAGAAGAGGGGAACAAGGAGACAGTCCAGGACATGGAGAATGTAACAAAAAAACAGGATAGGGTAGCTGACATCGAGGATATCACAGTAGACAACCAACAAAAGGATGATCTACCAAGCTTGATGGAGATAAGTAGGGACTAGGAGATGACTCCAACTGAAGTAGGAACAAAGGACCATGAATTACAGGAGATTCTGGATAAGGAAAATCTAGATCTAGAGAAATTTCTGGAACAAGGTAAAAAAATTAGGGGTGGACTCCCTGCCAAAAGAGGACTATGATAGAGTAAAAAAACTCTTTCTCTGGAGGTCACAAGTGAAGGGAGTGGGAGTCAAAAGAAATCATGAAAGCCAGGAGCCAAGTGGGGTCAAGATGATGGAGAATCCTCAGGCACAATCTCCAAAGAACTCAGGCAGGAAAAGAGGAAGAAAGAGGCAGAATGAACTGTTGAGTGAATGTGGAAAACTGTTGATCAACTCAGGTAAGATGAAAGATCTTACCAGTTATTCCTTTACTAATATTTCTTAATGAAGTTCACAACCTGGAACATTAGAGGAATAAGTAATAGAAGCAAACAAAGAAATCTTAGTAACAGAATGAAAGAAGAAAAACCAGACATGGTTTTTATTCACGAGACAAAATGTTCAATGGAAAAGATAAGAGATATTCATAATAAGTGGTTAGTCAATTATGAGTATTTAGAGGTCAAGGCAGATCATTTAGCGAGGGGGATTCTCACTTTGTGGGACCCACAAAAATTGGGAATTTTGGATGCTAAAGCATCCAGGAACTACCTTTCCTTGAAATGTCAACCTGTAGGGGACAAGGAGATATACATGATTACGAATTTTTATGGACCTCAAAAGCTAGCAGATAAGCTCAAGCTTCTCACTTCCCTGGAGGAACTTAGAGAGAGATATCCCACTCTACCCTGGATTGTTGCAGCAGATTTCAATATGATAAGATCTTTTTCGGAAAAAAAAGAAGGCACTAGGAAGCTAGGCAGAGACTCCATGGCCTTCTAGAACTTCATTAGAAACATGAGGTTGGTGGATACTGAAACAATAAATGGAACCTTCACTTGGAACAACAAAAGGGGAGGGGCCCATCAAGTCGCTTCCAAACTTGATAGAATCATGATTTCAGAGGACCTCTTTCTCTCAAGCCTGCCATGACAGCCTCCATTCTGCCCTTTGGAGGATCAAATAATTGGCCTAAGGAGCTGGAAGCCACCTTTATGGGCACTCCGAGAAACAGACCTTTCAGGTTTGAAAATGCCTGGCTCTCACATCCTAATTCACTAATAACGTTGAGACATGGTGGAGAGAGGAGTTGAATATTCAGGGTTCAAAAATGTATATGCTCTAGCAGAAACTTAAACATATAAAATCTCGTCTTAAAGTTTGGAACAAAAATGAACTTGGAGATATTTTCAAAGCCAAAAGAGAAATTGAACTAAAGCTCTACGAGATCAATCATATCATCATCACAGATGGCTTCATTGAAGAGAGGCAAAAATTAATTGACTCTCTGCAGGAAGAATGGGAGAATCGATGCTTACAAGAAGAAATTTTCTGGAGGCAGAAATCAAGAATACAATGGATTAAAGAGGGAGAAATAAACACAAAATTCTTCCACAAAACCACCATAGATCACAGGGCACACAATAGAATCACAAAGATCAAGGATTCTCAAGGCATTGAGCTAGTTTCTCGCAGTGATATGGAATCGGTCCTTGTTCAACACTTCTGCAACATTGCAAAGGAGCCTTTAGAGGATAGATCTAGGTTCATTGAATATTTCACTCAATATATCCCTCAGCTAGTTACCAAAGAGGACAACCACAATCTCAACAGGCCAGTTTCAGACGAGAAGGTTAGTGAAGTGATTAATGAAATGCATAGTGGAAAAGCACCAGGCTCGGATGGATTCAATGTAGACTTCTTCAAGGCCTGTTGGGAAACTGTTAAACATGATATCCTTGAGGTGGTGGAAGACTAAAGAAGATCCAAAAAGCTACAAAAGGCTCTGAATGCATCCTTCATAACTCTGATCCCAAAGCAGGAAAAGGCCATGACTTCGAATGGGTTTCGACCCATAGCCTTATGTAATGTGGTGTATAAAATCATCTCCAAAGTAATATCCAATCGACTCAAACCACTTCTACCCTCTCTCATTTTGGAGGAACAAACAGGCTATGTGGAGGGAAGACAAATCTTCAACAATATCATCCAAGCTCATGAGGTGGTACACTCTCAAAAGAAACAAACAAGTTGGCATGATCATTTAGTTGGACCTCGCGAAAGCCTATGACAAATTGAGCTGGGCTTACATAAGAGCAATTCTAAAAGCCTATGGTTTTGATCAGAACTAGATAAGATGGGTCATGGCATTAGTTACCTCAACCAGTTTTTCCATATTGCTTAATGGAGCTCCTTCTAGGACCTTCACTCCTTCCAGAGGGCTCAGACAAGGAGATCCACTTTCACCATTCCTCTTCATCCTCATGATGGAAGGGCTTGGAAGAGCAATCAAGATGGCAAATGCAGAAGGAAGAATTCAGGGTATCAAACTTACCGCAGATGGAGAGGTAAACACTCATCAACAATTTGTAGATGATATTATGTTGCAGGGCATACCTACCATCAGGGAGGCCAGAGCAATTAAAAATATCTTAAATGACTTTGCCATGGCAGCAGGCACTGAGGTAAGCCTTAACAAGTCCAAAGATTTTTCTTTAATACTAATATTGCTATTCGAAGAAATATTACTAGAATTCTTGGATTTCAAAGAGAACAACTACCTTCCAAATATCTTGGCATTCCTCTTACTAAAAAACTGCTAAGCAAGAAAGTGTGGAAACCCATTTTAAATAAAATCAGGATAAGATCAAAAATTGGACATGCAGATCACTAAATCTAGCAGGACGCCTTGTGCTCACATAGGCGGTCTTGCAGGCCATTCCCATTTTTATGTTTTCAGCTCTTCCTGCTCCTCAAGGTATTAAGCAGCTAATAAGAAGCATTAAAAGGGACTTTCTATGGGGCAGAGGGGAAGAGAAAAAGAAGTGGGCTTTAGTAACCTGGGACAAGATTTGTAAGCCCAAGAGCCATGGTGGTTTGGGGCTTCATGATCTTGAGACCCTCAACAAAGTCTCGGGAGCCAAGCTTTGGTGGAGATGGATTAAGCAATCGAATGCCCCCTAGGCTAAGCTTTGGAAACAAGAAAAGGATCATATTAGAATGTCAGGGCAAATCAAGGGCTCCCATATTGGATACCTTCCCTGGGATAATAAAAACATTGTTCAGCACCATTGTTTTTGGGAAATTCGGGCAGGGGATCTTGCTCGATTTTGGGAGGATAACCAGCAACAGGAACCCAACCTATATAGGGATGAATTTGCAGATCTCAAAAATGACACAAACAACAAAGGCATGGTTCTGGTAAAAGACTTCTGGGATCAGGGAAGGAACAATGGAAAATGGAGGGACTGGAAGGATCTAGGATACAATGATGAAAACCAGCTGAAATCCAAGGCAGAAGCCCTCACCCAGGAGCTCAAGCATAGAAGGATTCTTGTCTCTTCCTCAATGGATCAATTAAGATGGGGAAAGAAGACTGAAGGCAAATTTAACCTCAAAGAGGCCAAATGGGAGGTCACAGTATTTAACTTTGTGAATCCTGATCAAATCTGGAAGAAACTTTGGCAAAGTCCGCATTGGATGAAAATAAAGCTTTTCATCTGGCTAGTGCATCAAAGGAAGATCTTAACTTGGGAGAATCTCCTCAAGAAAGGCTTCATTGGTCCTTCCAGGTGTTACCTTTGTGGCGCGCATGAGGAGACGATTGAACACCTTCTCAACCTCTGTCCTTTCACTTCAAAGGTGTGGGACTAGGTGGTTGCTATCTTTAGACAAACTGATAGGGACAGTCTCAGCATATCCAACACTCTAAAGAACTAGAGGAAGAACTTCTCAGGAAATGAGATAGTTAATAAAGCCTGGATTCTGGTTCCAGGTTTTGTCATCTGGAATGTATGGAAAGAACGCAACAATCGAATCTTCAAAAACAAAAATCACAGGCTCCATCACATAATTGAGCAAATTCTAAGGCAGCTCAAAGACATAGTTAGAAGCTTGCTGAGGACCCTTCCTAAAGATCCTCCCCTACCCCATGAGGAGAGAATTTTACTTCACTTGGGGCTCTAGTCTATTAATCCTTTGGGAATAATGAAGACAATGAACCCTCTAAAATCGTGTACTACTATCTGGAAGTCTCCTCCTTATGGTTTCTTAAAAATCAATATTGATGGAGCAGCTAAGGGCAACCCAGGATTAGCGGGCTTTGGGGGTGCCATAAGAGATGATCAGGGACAAATATAGATGATCTTCCATGGCCACTTGGGGAAGGCTACAAACAATATGGCTGAGCTCATGGCATTAGAACAATGCTTGGAAATCTTGGTGAATTCAGGTTCACACAATGTTATAATTGAAGCATATTCAGAATTAATTATTAGAGCGGCTAAGAAGATCAGTAATGACAGCTCTCCAGATAAAGTGTTGAAGCACTGGAATCTCTTGCAGGTTTTCTATCGCATCTATTCTCACCTGCGAACCCTCAAAACTGTCAGATTTGATCATGTGAAAAGGAAGGCTAATATGTTAGCGGATTGGTTGGTGAATGAAGGAGTCACAAATAGGAACAAGGATTCTAGGTATGCTTGGGATTCACTTCCCCCAGGTAAATTGCGAGAGGACTGTCTATGTAACGCTACCTAGGATATGGAACTATGGACAAACAGGGAGGATCAGAGGAACCTTGAAGACCAACGGGAGGCTGGAGAAATCCATATAGTCCAACCTGCTATGGTTCAGTGATTTTCCAAGATCAGGATTCCCTCTAATTGAATGAAGAATGGTTTGACTCGGAACTATTCCACAGGGCAGGGTAGCCTTCGACATTTGGCTTAGGTGGTGGTTGACAGAGAATCTAGATGAACGGGATTGGCTCAAGTACTGCTCGCTGGAAGGAATTAAGGGATAACACGTGGTGAAAGGTTGGGTGGGTTTTTACGCGAGTCAACTTGTCCAATACCACAAGCGGTATATAGGGCGGGATTTGAACGATTTTCGGTTTTTCTGTGTTTGGCTCCGATTCCACTCTTTGAGCGACACGTTGCGGAACGAGGAGAGAGAAAACCACCCTCATCGGGTGGTTAACTCTCACATTTCTCGTCCTTTCGATATCCATGATGACCGTTAAATCTTAATCAGTGGATCAACAGTGGCGATTGTGTGTGCACGTTGGTCGGACCCGAAAAATATTTAGAGTGTTATTCTTTAACTTCCTTTGGGTCTGTTTGTCTGTTTGTCAGTTTTTCAATTTGTCAGTTTTCAGTTTGACTTATGGTGGGACCTCTTGTGGTTCCATGGCGGGTTTTGGCCTTGCCCTCCAAGGTTTACTATGCTCCTTACACTTTGTTTGGCGGTTCTCACCGGTTTTCCGGTTTAGGTTCTCTTAGTTTTGGGAGATTGGTTAGGTTTGGCTTGCCCAGCTGACTGTTGAACTCTCACAGAGCGGGTGTGGTTCCTTGTAAATTATGTATATTTGACTAAATTTAATAGAAAGTCCTACTCTTACTTATCAAAAGAAGAAAAATAAATTTAATCCCTATTTAATTGAATAAATTAATAATAACATGTCACATTGTCACTATGTGATTCCAAAGTTGGTTGGTGAGAGATATAACAAACATCATTAATATCGAGAATCCTAGTTCAATTGGTATGGTAGAGAGGAATATTCAAAGTACATTGAAAGTGAGTGCGTAATCGTTTCTATCGTTGTGTACCTCCAATTATGGTGACTAATTTCTTGTAAATGAACCTACGTGTCAAGGTGGATAAAATATGTGTTGTAGTTTTATTCTTAAAGCAATGTCAAACATAGGAATATATATACACTCATCGAATGTTACGTGTACCAACTCATCAAAGCAAGTTAGATATATGTCTTTCTCCATTGGAACATGCGCTTGACCTTTTTGAACGTTAGTGGTTGGATAACTTATAAGATGAAGACAAATTTCAAATGGGCAAGGCGACAAAAGAGATCATAAATATTTAACAAAAGCAATATCATTGTTGAGTAGAATTTAAAAAATAAAATAATTAATTATTAAAAATTATTTAATATAAAATCAAATCATGTATATGTAATACTTTTTTTAGTTTTTTCTCATTTCCTTAATTCTCAATTATTAATACCTTTTCCATATATTTTATGATTATCTTTATAATATAATTTTGCATTCATGTGCTTTTTCTTCGTTAGTGTACACTATAAAATATTGATCTCTACCCATATTCATGTTTTTTTCTAATTCTCTACCCATCGTAATTGCGTTACTCTAAATGGTTAAAGTTGTTCAAATGTTGCCTAACTCGACAAATCCAAAATAATTTTCTTCGTATGTCGGTTAGTGTTTCAACCTAAACGAGTTTTCTCAATTATGTTGTCAAATTGGGTAGAAATAATGTTTTTCTATATTGATTTTTCAAATCCCAACTACTAAAGTGAATGAAAAAGTAGTGAATTGATAGTCCTTATCAGCAAAAACACACGAGTTTTTTAATTGGTTTCAAATTAATTATATATATAAAAGTTGAATTAATGGTAAACATAGAAAACATGAAATAATTGTTAATTAGCCATTCAATGATAATTTAATGATAAATAACCCTTAAGAATTTTTCCTTGTTATTTTGATCGTCTAGCATCCACCACCTATAAAGAGGTGGATCATCATCTTGTGGTTATGGTACATGGTATCTCCATCCAATTTAATAATAATGATATTTTGTTAAATAGTGATTCTCTTTTATAAGTATGACTACTCATGCATGATAAACAAATTACTTGGGGTTTGTACCTGAGTGCACAGTTCACACGGTCGGGGTAGTCGACTTTCACGCACCTCGCCTGTAATCGATTCTCACCATTGTGGCGCTGCTCGGTAGCTTATATGTACCATCGTGCTTGTATTTCGGTATATTGTGATTGATGTGATGGATGACAGTTGTATATATGTAAATAATGTACAATGGGCCTAATAAAAGCTTCTTCAAGGGACTAGCCCCCCCATTTTATTTAAAAACAAATTACTTGGGGTTCAAACTTTACTAAGGAAATGACAACACCATATTTTTAGCAAATCAATAATGTCTCTTTCACTCTAGTCCAATAATTATGAATGGGCAGCATAAATTCAAGTTTATATGTACCTCTATACTTTTGGTTTGTGTCAAGATCGTCTTATCCCTGAGAACTTTTAGAAATGATATTCACCAAACTCTCTTAAGTACTTGAATGTCATATGCAACCAACTTTTTCCTCTCATGATTTTACTCACCTATTCATGTGCAACTAGATTCTCATGTATATTGCACCCTTGATCCTACGTCAACACTTGATCAATATGGTGTTAACTTTATTAATAGATCAAAACATCATGACAAACACAACTCTATGTCTACATCATTATGACACATTAGCAATATCTTGCAGTTTGGTGGTTTAGCACATATATCTAATACAGTTATCAAAGATAATTTTCTCTATGAAAATGTTTAATTTAGCTAAGTTATGGCATTCCTACCTACGCATTTCAACAATTCATATGATTGGTTTCCCTACTTTGTTGTGATTTCGTCCAACTATTAGGATACATCTCACTAAATGTTTTTATCACTCATAAAAATATATACATAAGAATAACTATATTTATAAATGGTTGCAAATTTTGGGGTTTAAGAGAATGTACGTTATACTTTGAATTTTTAAAATGAAATACAAGCCATAAAGGGATAAATCCATTTAGATACATGAAGAGTCTTCGAAAATGATGTAGTAAGCATACAATTAAATGAAGGTAGAATGTAATAGCATAGACCGGAAATACAACCACTAAAGAAGAAATTAGACAGCATAAAGAAAACTTTTAGAATAGATTTTGCAAAGGAATCAAAACTAGAGTGTAGCACAACAATTCAAGAAACCAAAAAAAGGATTCAAACACTTTCAATAGAAAATGGAGGAAAAGATGGAAAAGAAAGTTGCAAACAACTTTTCCTAGGCTTGGAGTAATCATACTTTGGTCTTGCTTAGATTAGTAGACAACATTAAAGAAGGAGATGAGTGCAGAGAAAAGGTATGATAAAATATAATGGATAAAATTATACTAATGGAAAGGGCATTGTTTTTATTAGATGAAGTAAATATAAAAGTTACATATATCATCCATTGAGAAAACATGAAGAAAACTTTCAGGAAGGGAAGAAGAAAATACATGGAAGAAATGTAGCCTTTATATTTATGAAGGAGTAACCAAAGTAGGTGCTAATGGGTAAAATTCTAAAGGAAATGCATGAAATAGAGAACAATGAGGATCAAATTATAACAACTCTATTTAGAAAAGGAAAAGACAAAATATAGTTATTGAGATTGAAAACAAGGAGAACTAAGAAAGCTCTACAAGGATTGTAAGAAATATTAGTTACCACTAAATTAATATGGTATCATGAGCATATGTATACATCCAAAAGGTGGTCAAAATAGTGGCATAAATGAAGGAATGTCAATTAAGAATGAAGCTAATCCATGATGGTGGAAAGTATTAGAGTGAAAAATTAAACAGAAGAAATAAATGTGGTAGGAAACTATAAATTCTATCAAATAGAAGACAAGTGAAAACATTATATAAAATTAAGCTAACCAAGTGAGTAAGACAAATTATGAAATTAAAACTAAAAGACAAGTGAAAACATTATATAAAATTAAGCTAACCAAGTGAATGAGACAAATTATGAAAATAAAACTAAAATGATTTCAAATTAAAAAAATAAAATTAACTCCCTTGTGAGGACCATTATGTTCAAGATTCTTTCCTTGATAGGACATTGATGTAGATTGGAAACAACAACTCTAAGTAAACCTTCAAACCACAGACTTTCGTTGGCTAGCTTTATCTAGCATGATGGACAAATAACATGAAGTGAAGGAAGATGTAGAAGGAACAGAAGATGATGTATGTCTCAAGTACTAGTTGGAATGACATGGCGATCCTTGACACTAAGGAATACACAAGAATACAAGAAAGAGTAATGAGGGTGGTAGTCCTTAACATTCATAATAAGAAAGAAAATGTATTGGGCACATTTAGATGTGTCTAATAGTATTCAAGAGAACATATCACCCATATTCACCTAACTCCCATAGTTCAGTAGAAGCCATAAAATTTAAATGACATTGACTTCAAAGTAGGGAAATTTTTATTACTAACAAGTAGCGATATTGTGACATCTAGTGCAGGTTAATTACCCTTTTAAATTTGTTTCCTTGTAATGATGTAATTATAAATGAAAATGGCTGAGAGGGGGACACTTATTCCATTGCTTAAGGAGGGAGATTTCTTGAGGAAGTGGGTTATTTTAAATATCAATCATGAGTTGGCGATGTATTAACTCAGTTGCAAAACAAGGATGCACCCATGTTCTCTTTGGGCAAAAATACAAGCAAGAAATGACAAAAATTTATTGATGAGCATGGGATACACTTCCTAGTGATGTGTGATTGCATAAACCACTCCAAATGACAGAACCACCATGGCTAAGAAGAGGAGGAGATACGTCATTTGGGGACAATGAAGAATGACGGGAGGAGAGAGAGAGAGTATTCTCTATATTCACATTCTCTCACATGCTAAAGGAAGAGACCTTATGTGTACAAAGAAAGGATGACCACAAGAATAGGAGGCTCCAATGGAGGAGGAGTAAAGGAGGCTGATAGGGTCCCACTGAATAGTAAAAGAAGGCCAAGAGGCTCTTGATGAGCAAGTCAAATTGCTAAGGGGGGGGGGGGGGGGGGGGGAGAATATGAGGACTAGGAGAATTCAGGGAGAAGAGAAGCTTTGATGATAGCTAGCTAAGAAACCCATGAGGCTTGATGATTGATAATCACAGAGTTATGGTTGTTCCCTACATAGCTGGTAAATCCATTGGAAACTATGTTGGTTGATAACCTTTGAGAAGTGAAGGTACCCAAGGCTAGTGGGAGGATAACATATGATGGTAGTTCCATGGGATTTGGGTTGAGAAAACAGGTGGAAGATTCCGCTAAGCTGCTGTAAAGTGCACTCTTATTCCTTCAAGAGTAACATAATTGATAAAACCTCCATGTTATTAACTATATTTATCTCTCTCCATATCTGATTTGATAATTTCTGTGTCTAAATCCATAAAGATATTGGGATGGTGTAAGTTCCTTAGCATTAAAGAAAGTGTTCCCTGTCTAATTTGATATTGTTGAATAGTTGGTGAGTGAAGGAAGGGTACCCTTGAGACACCCTTTTTCAGCTCATAATTTTGGTTTAATCCCCTGAGTGAATGATGCTCATATGTGCGTGAAGTGGTTCATTGTATTCATTTTATTTTGATATCTTGTTGTTGGAGATGAGGCAGTCTCAAGACACCCTATTTCAGTTGAAACTACCGATTTAAAACTCCTCTGAAGGAACTCTAACTCAAGCTTTGGAATCTGGCTCGAGAGTGACAATTGCAAGAAAGACTTAGCTACAACTTGTTTATGGTTGGGTGGAGAGTTGAAGTCATAATCTCAGTTGCTAGATTTGTTGACTTAAGATAAGTGCTCCTTGTGCCTTATGTGCCAGTAAATGATATATGAATGTTTATGGTGCATTTAAATTCCTTTTGAATATTAAGCTCACATTTGATGTGCTTGTTCAATGCCTACATTAGTGTTGAGGGATGTTGATTCGTGTCTAAATATATGAATGCTTATTGTTTTATTATGCATTGGTTAACAATGGCTTTTCAATATTGGGAAATGGAGTTCCTTGTATGATTGAGAAATGTTAGTTTCTTGCATGGTTTTGGAATGGAATGATTCCTTGTGCTAAGCATAGATTCTAGTTTAATGACATGCATGCATATGAGAATCTATTTTTTATGAGGATGGGACATTGTCCAAGTTTCATGAGTGTCAGAAGATGGGTAAATCTTCGTAATCTTTATTCTATGTTTCATTGTTGAAGGAATGGTTCAAATAACTATGTTTACTCTGAGCTTGAATTTAATCTAATTATTTGATAATGAAGGATGGGAAAATCCTTTCTATAAAAAATGCTCTCTATGTGTCTAATGATTTGAATAGAATAAAGTGAATATTATAATGTCGAGGATTTAACTCCCAAGGTGACTTGGTGTATGGGGCCCATTTAGTTGGGGCATGTGCAACCTGTCGTTATGTTTTTATGTATAAGTCAATGGGGGGGTGTTCAAGCTTTATCGTAAGGCACATATCACCACGTAGTCCCGGAATGTTGGTCCCTATAGTTTCAACAGAGGATAAATTTGATCCCTGCTGGGATTTTATTCCCAGGGTGACGTGGCCATGGAGGGTCCGCAACCGCGTACATCTTGTATGCAACAAGTTGTTATGGGTTGGTCTATGTGGACCATGGAAATGGGGTTATATGTGACCTGGGATGAGTGGGTCAATAGCTACCACTTGGCTAGGATGAGGCGTATAACTGGGATAGCCACGTGAGCACCACATGGGGACCACATGGGTGCGACGTGGAAGGTCAAGATGATGTGGTACTATTTGATAGGCCAATCTTTGAGTGGTCATACCTTTCAATCCAAGAGTTAGATTGAAGCAAAAATTGTTGGAAAGGTCTCGACAAGACGAATGTAATGATGTTATCCATTTTATGTTTTGAAGAGGTTGTAAGAAATAAACAAATTTAGACCCCATTTCCATAATGAGACAACTTCTTTAAGAGACCATAGATTTTCCAATCATCCATGTAGACTTCAAGAAATTTATGAATATAGTCCTTGAAGGTAGTAATTATAAACCTACAGAACACAATTGGAGCATTATTAAGGCCGAATGGCATGACATGGTAAGCATATGAATCCCATTCAGATGTAAAATTGGTTTTCCTCTTATCCTCCTCTGCAACATGGACTTGATGACATCAAGAAAACACATCTGTAAAAGAATAAGATTCATTTCTTGCAACATTGTATAATACTTCATCGCTAAACGGAGTAGGTAATTGATCATGGACACAAGAATTACTAAGGATTCAATAGTCTACACACAATCTAATTTATTTTGAATCCTTCTTATCCTAAATAAAAATAGGACTAATGCACTCAGCTTCATCAATTAGAAATATGAGACCTGTAGCCAACATTTTATCTATCTCCCTCTTGACCTTTTCTTTAACTCATGGATTCAACTGATAAGGTTAGTGTTTAATAGGCCTTGCATTAGGTTTCAAAACAATATTCATTTCTCCTAAATCTCACTTTATCTCTTTAAGCTTTGAAACTGATGCAGGAAAAACATATGCATATTCCTTCAATAAATCAATTTTTTATTTTGTAGTCTTCTCGTCCCAATAGTCACCAATAAAGGTTAACTTGGGCTCCTCTTCAGTTCCATTATTATGCTTCCACAACTTCAAGGGTTTCAGATGTGGACTGTCCTTAATAGGGTCATCTTTGATACTTCTTTCACCTTCAAAATATTTTAATGTTAAATTCCTCAACTCCTCGAAGTCATGATCTTCAAGTTCCTTGTTAATGTTATGACAAGCAACAAATTCCTAAAACCTAGATTCATACAAATTTCCGCAATCTCCATAACTGCTACATTCAACAACAGGTTTTCCAGTGGGGAATAGCACTCTCTTAATTGCTTTTAAAGCCTTAGCTATCTTTGTGTCCTCATTTGAAAATGATAAATCACTAAAAAACTGAGCTATCAACGCCTCCCAATTGGTTTTCTACCTCTTCATATCTTCTTTTAAGTACCAGGCTTGTAGAAATGTCCCTAATCTTTGAATGAAGTAATGCACCCGTAATTCAATAGGAAGTTCAAGTTTTATCCATGTTTTACTACAAGTCTAAACATGCTTCTCAGGATTAGTGTAACCCTCGTATACATTAATAGCTTTTGAATTTTTCTTAGGAATAGAAAACCGACATAACATTAAAGACCTAATTGATTCCCAATTTTGAAACTAGTCACGATGAGCTCTGCACCATCTCATATGGGTTGCTTGCAGAGAAATATACATCAAAAGAATATTTTGTGTTTCTTCAATATTTTAATCAATTTCTTTGATAAAATAGACAACATATCCTATACCATTGAACGAAGGGTAATCCCTTACCTCGGTACTAATCCAGCGAGAATAGTTAATAGTTACACAACGTCTAGAGTGCAACTTGTGGTCTTCTTGTTTTCAATCATCCAACACAACATATGAACCAACTTTTGTTTGTTGAACACTTATCCAGCTAAGAGAACCATCTGTTGTAGGATTGATAGATTCCTCCCTCTTTCTTGCAGTAAGTTGATATAGTTGATCCAAAATATTGGGCTCTTCTACATTGTCTACAGGATTTATAAACCTCATATCTTAATAAGGATCCAATGGTTGTATAACTTTGATTCCATCTACTTCAAAGGTCATAGTCTCTCATTTGAGTTCATTAACAACATAGTTTTCAAAGGCCCAATCAATTCATAGTAAATCTAGATGGATCTTTATCACCCATTATATCAATAACATCAAAGTATGTATATGTTTTCACTCCAACAATATCAAATTCAACATCTTCAAGAAGACCAATGGAAATAATACAATATTGGTTAGACACACATAGTTGAATAAGAGAAAACACAAACTTGGGTCATCCCAACACCTCCCAAGTTTTTCTCAGCAAGATATTTACATCTGATCCAATATATAACATGGTGTCTTTGATTTGGAATCTTGCAATTAGGGTGTTGATGCAAAAATCCCTACATGTTCTCCTTTTGTTGTGGTAGACATGTCTAGGATGGTGTTAAGAAAAAATAGCAAAATTTGACCTTTCTAAAAATTCTTCATCTTTAACAAAAGTTTTAAGATTTTCCAGGGCACCAATTTTCAACATCATCTAATAGTCTTTGCAAACATTCAACCAAAACAATTAGGAATTCGAAAAAGCAAGTTTCATGAAAATCTGTGAAAACATACTTTTGCAACCATTCTTTAGGACTAATTTACTATCTTCTAGTTTATCCCACTGCAAACTCATGTTCCTTTGTCTCTACCCATTATTTTATTTCCTCCTTTGTCAGCCTCCACATCCCCTTCAATCACAAAACCTGGTCCCAACAACATAACCATTTTTTGGCGCATAGAGGGAAGACTTAGGTTTACAGTGAAATAGCCAATAAAACCCCTTAGACATTGGCCCTTTCAGCATCACTTGTGAGTAGATGAAGTCTCAGTTAAAGTATCTACGTGAGACTATAGGAACTTGGACATTTCTACAGTGAGGAAGGAGATGTAGATTCAATACTTGTTGTTATTCCTTATCTAGTATCATAGTTATTTAGAATAGAAAATTTAAGAATACCCCTATTATACACATTAACTCCAATGCATTCAATATAACTAAAAAAAAAAAAAAAAAAAAAAAAAAAAAAAAAAATCAACACATTATGCATGGACATAGATATTAACCCAAAACAATTCTTTTGTTATCATTATGAAGTCTGCATTACATTCCAACTGTCGTGGCTCACCAACCTAATAGATCAATTGTTATAGCACAAAACCCTTACGGAACATCAAAACACAGAATTATCTTAGTCTAAGTCTTTGTATGTGTATATCTATTACATTGCAGATTTATCTATATATAGATTTACATTAGGGTGAAAAACTGATAAACAACCTACATTTACTGTGGGAAATAACTATTAGCATGGAAAAAAACATACAACCTAAGTCTAGTGGATTTCCCTCTTTCTTGCATTATGCACATTGACCCTTAGTTGACTTTCTTATAATGTATCCTTCTAAGTGGTACTCCTTTATGCAGGTCCCAAAATCCTTCCTCAAAACACTTCTCCAACAAACTCCAATAGTGAAATTGTTCCATGAATGAGAGAGAAAATACTAATGAAGGAGATATTGGTCGAATCCCACATAAAAAAGAGGTTTGACGGACCAAGTCTTTCTAACTTTGATATATACATGGATAATATCCAATAGACATGAATGGAGGACATAGATTTGGAAAAACAATAAACAAACTTCACCAAGTGGGGTTTAGTTGGAAATAAATTGCCTGAAATATAGATAAATATTAGATTTGATCATACTTGAATGCACCTTGTAACACACCCAATCCCCTAATTTCATATTATGGATTTGGGATGTAATTGTAATTAAGCTTTGTGTTTGATTATGAATATGGGGCTATCAAATTTTCCTTTTTTCTCCATCATCTCAAATCATATCTTAGATACCACTATCATCCTCTGCTTGTCAAGAGCTTTGCAAAGATATAAATTTCATCTCATTATGAGCTCTAGGCACAAAGTTATGCTTGTTTGAAGACTTGCCCCTTAAGGACCACATCAACATCTGTATATGCCATGTGGATAACACATGGTGGCCCTTTTCCATCTGTCTTCCTTGCATTATTCTGTGTCCTTGGGCCACCTATCATACTGAAGCCCCATCATATTGATGTTTTCCATAAAACACCCCTTGTAAAAATTTTCGAGGTCCCAATATTCTAATAAGTTAATATAGTCAAATATGTTGATATGTTGATATAGGCATAAAACCTTTGATATTTCGATATGGTTTTATTCTTCCAGTATGCCAATAGGCATTACCCTTTGATATGAAATACTAGGATATCAATAAATTCATGTGCAATTCTTGTTAGGTCGACAACTTGTAGGACAACTCATCATGCTACCCCATTTCTTTGACACCCATTCATAATCCAACACATTGAAGATGATGACATGTCATACACGTGGCACTACTTATGTGTATACTGATATATTGAGATATCAAGGATATTTATAGGGTAAAACTCTCACAAAGTCCCAATATGTTAATATGACAACTCAACCTACCACATCATCCTCCAACCTCCAATCACCACTTTACACATGGAATTTGTTGATGTGTCGCTTATCATGTGGCACTACTAACATGTGTCACATGTCACTCATATTTTCCTAGGTTGTGCCAATCAATTTAATTATGCTTTAAATTTTGTTACATTAAATTATCAATCTAATTTGGAAGACTTAAGAAGTGCACGACAAAATATATGCAAGGATTCAATTTATAATTCTATTGAATTGTAAATTGGCATGAAAGGAGATTATATTCTATGAAAGTGAGTAAATTGACTTGAAAGGAAATATTATTCTATGAAAGGAAGTAAATTTACATGAAAGGAAATATTATTCTATGAAAGAAAGTAAATTTACATGAAAGGAAATTTTAATATAGGAAAGCAATGGAAATCTAATTTAGGAAAGTGATATAAATCTTAATTTAGGAAAGAAATGGAAATCAAATCTAGTAAAGTGATAGAAATGTAATTTATGAAAGCAATAGAAATATTAATCCAGGAAAGCATTGGAAATTAAATCTATGAAAGCAGGTAAATCTAATCTATGAAAGGATGTAAACTTAATATATGAAAGCATGGAATCTGAATCTATGAAAGCATGCAATCTGAATCTATGAAAGCATTTGAAATTTAGTATATGAAAGCATGAAAATATTTAATCTAGAAAAGCGAGTAAATTTAATCTATGAAAACTTTTAAATTTAATCTAGAAAGCATTCAAAATTTATTTCTATGAAAGCATATAATATTATTTTAGGAAAGCATGTAAATCTAGTCTACGAAAATGATTAAAATATATTATATGAAAGCGATTGAAATCTATAGCTATAAACAAGAAGGGAAAGAGTGTACATGCTTAGCAAAGGGGGCTCTCCAATGCTCAACAAGCACACTAGAATTTGAAAATTATAACAACATATATTGAGTGAAATAGGCTTGGAGCAAGCTCCAAAAGATTGAAGTCTATCTACAAAGATATTTCTTCAAGTATTTTGATTACAAATTCTAAATTTCTTCTCCCTTCCTCCCATTCAAATGGAGAAATAACTCCTATTTATACATGAGTTTCTTTGAGAAGAGGATATGCAACTAATCATATTCAAATCCACTTTTCTCTCAAATAGGTACAACCAATTTGCTAAAATAAAGAGATAATTATCTTTACAAATCCTCTCATAGATATCTAATATCTTTGTTACGAGATCTTATCAAAACTTCCATGATTCTTCTCCATTGAATGTGCTTGAATAATGATCTCAAATATTCCTCAAATATTTAAGAGCTTGAAGAGGAAATTCGAATTTGACGCTAAGTGGTGAAATATAACTTTGTTGGAGTCTTCAAATATTCTTATGAACATCATAAAACTCATCCAACTTTTAGATATAAGTGAAAACATAGTATTTTTCTAATATTTAATCATAAATTCACTCAAAATAATAAAATAAATTGTTTGGAAAATAATAAGTCTAAAACCATGTATATTCATGAAATTGGTATTAGTGTAAGGTTAATGAGAAACACAATATGGTAAAAAGTTAAGAGAAAGAATGTGGAAAAGATGACATTTTGGAAAGCCAACAACTTGTATGCCAAAAGTGCTAAATCCAAGTGACATATGCCTTCATCACATCATCATTCATGACATCATCATGATTTCACCCTACAAAATGTATTGATACTCTAATAGTTTGGTATCTAAGGTGATCAATTAATGTTCCCATTTAATAGAGTGTTTACTATCAAGTGATGCTTTGTCGACCGAAGCCACACCATATTGGGAGTTTCCATATCATAGGTATTTTATAACTCTTTCATAGCCTAATATTTAGTAATACCTCTTCTAAATGGATCTCGATTGTGGATCTTGTTGACCATGTGACCAGGGGCTAAGGTCGAGGCCTCTGAACCCAAAATTTCATGAAGTAAACTTGGTTACTCCCAATCGTTTAGAGTTATCCATCCCCTTCCAAATGAAAAAATGCACCTCCTTTAACTTGGTAATTCCAATCCTCCTCGTCTCAATTACTTATACTATAAGGAGGCTCACATGGTAGCTTATCTCCATAGATAGATGGAACCTTAAGCTACCATAATCACATAATTGCCACTCCAACATCATGGTATACACAACGAATTGGCATAATAGATTTTATCAAATAGTAAGTATGTGTAATTATTATAGCCATAGTTAACCTCCCCATTCATAAACATACAACACGAAGTGATATTAATTAACGTAAGAGAAAGGCTTCCATTTCATATAGCATTCATATTCATAAGGAAATGCATACCAATGTTAAAGAAATCCATGTTACTTACTTTCATCTTAATCACACATATTCAATATGACACTACAATAGCTTCCATCATACCAATGAGTACATACATACTGAATTCTACCATAGTATATAGACATGAATATTGAACAACATTTACATTTCATTTACAATGAAGGAATATGCTTATCTATTCCACTTGAATTTTCTAGAAACTAAAAAAGATACAATTACTCTCCACCCAATGGTAGGCATAACTACACCCTAAGTTTTTTGTAGTTGGCCGCCCTTGAGAAAAATCCACATTCTAATGGATTCTTCAATTAGGGAAAATAAATAAAGGGCCAATTCAGGGTATAGAGTATGGAGTCCATTCTCCTTGACTAGTGAAAACAGGGATGCTACCTCTCAAGCATTGAGTCTAGGCTAATCACACGACAAAATATGGCCTTTAAAATCTTACATAGCACATAAGGATATGTCTTCACCGCTTCCTATGGTACCAATGATAATCCTATTTAGTGCTTCACATGCATAAAAGTAACAAGTAATTAAGTTCCTCTTAGCCTATCTAACTTACTATGAGGGCCTTCTCACTAGTTTCCTTAGTTAACACAATTCAAGCATTGAGTTTGTGGTCTAACTTCCAAACTCAAGATTACAGGTTGCATGTGCATGATGGTTTGAGGTTCACACTTAGCCTCCCCTTAATAGAAGTCTACAACCCACTTATCATTAGGAAAATTTTGAGGTCTAAAATGGGCCTCCTAAGGAAAATAATAAAACAATATTTAAAATAATAAAATAATAATTTTATTTTAAAAGAAAATGAAAGGAAACTACCTTTTTTGTATTTATGGATTATCCCCTTATAGGTTACTCAAATATCAAGTGTATGCACCTGTTGGATGAATAATTAAATTACACCTCCAACGTGTACCCACTCTACATTTCTGAGTAGACCCACATCGAAAAAAAAATACATGGAAAAAACATGTGAACACACTTTTTTCATGTATTTTCAATTTCTTTCATGAAAAAAAGCATGTTCACACATTTTTTTAATGCATTTTCATTTTTTTTCAATTTGGGTCTACTCAAAAGTATGCAAAGTGGGTACTCATTGGATGTCTAATTTAATTTTGCATCCAATGAGTGTCTACACGGATTTGAGTAAACCCTATAAGGGGATAAGCCAAATATACAACTAAAAAAAGTAGTTTTTTTCTTTTCCATCCAAAATATTTTCCCCTATGGATGGAATCATCATCTTGAATCCAATTGGTTCTTTTAAAGTTAATTTTGTTAGTACCTTTTTTTGTTTTGAGGCCCATTTTTTACCTCAAAATTCCCCTAATGATTATCTTTCAAATTGGCTACCATAGCTAGTATTGCTATACTTCGTCCTCATAAGTGTTACCTCTTATATGAGAGGTTTGAGGCCCCTTATTGGGCTATGAATTCAAATGATACTTTATGTATGGTGCATATCCCGAACGTAAGAAGTATGATACCTCCTCCCCCACTCCTATCATAACTTCTTTGTAGTTGGGTAGTTTAACTTGAAAATCAAGGGTTAGAATCATTAATTTTAGGAAATATAGGGAACCACCCAATCCCCCTTATAGGATTCTTCAGGTAAGATATCCTTTCATACATTGGGATCCATATAGGCCAGTCCTTCTTCTTCAACTTCAATAATTTATAAATTAATTAAATATGATATTTACATCAAATAGTCTTGGAAAGACATTCATGTTGGCCCTCCGACATTATCATCCTTTGATTACATTTACAAAAGTTGGGGATTAGAAAATGGATACTAAAAACTCAAGTCATAAGATTTCAAGTTGGGAATAGCTAGCAATGAAACTCATCATCAATCAACATCACTAGGGCCAAATATAGTTCCATAAGCCAATTGAAATCACAAGCAATCTTTCCTGTTGAATCATGGGTCTACCTAATAAAGGAGAAATTGTCCCAAAGATATTGAACCTGATAACATGGATTCAAAAATTCACAGGAAGTACATTAGCAAAGAACTCAAAGACCTTATTCATTATCTAAGTAACAAAGTAGCATGTAAAATGGTCTTATTTAATTATGTCTCTATGTTTGACATTGAGTAGCAGAGCATTAGACATAAAGTTGAATAAGTATTTAAATGAGGTGAACATATTCCCAACATAATCAAAATAAATTTTCAAGAATCCATCATGTCCATTAAGTACCCTTCCCTCCCAATATGGATTATGATGAGTCAAGTATGCCCAAATAGTGAGGTTGCATTCACTGGGATGTTGACTCTCACAATGTTCAACATTCAATGTTTTTCCTCCTATTGGAAGTGCTAGACAAAGGAACTATTATCTAAGTATTTTTTTCAAAAATAGGTAAAAATACTCTAGAATGCAAGTCATTGATGGAGAGTCACCCAAAATATAAAAGGAGTACTACCCCAATCGATCCACATTTAGGTGGGACTTGAATCCATCAAATTTTGGTACACACATGGACAAATTGAGGTACAACCAAAGGAGATTCCATATCAACTGATTGTCCAACATATTTTTGAAGTGATTGTCACAATATTACACTGATACTACCACTTGTCGCTAGGTTGTCACCAACATTATCATGCCTTTGTAGGATAGTGAAATTGAATAAGAGTAGGAAATTTTCCTTTATACCATCCCATTTGTAATAATAAGTGATTTGGAATCCAAGTATCCAAAGAAAAAGTTGACAAGAGAGAAGTTGACATGAAAAACACAAGTATTGACTAGCCCAACAATCCACTTAACCAAAGTTGACTCATAGACTAACCTTCGAGGCTCGATAGGGACTAATTAAGGACCCCTACAACAAGAATCTAGAATAACCCTACAGGTACTTTTAGCAAAAGAGGCTTAGTATAGAAAAGAAATAAGAGAACAAGTAAGAAAAACACAACCAGTACTGGAATCCAATATTGAGCCTTAGTATGCAAAAGTAATAATGAAAGAAAAGGAGACCCCCATCAAAGCCATAAAGAAAGGAATCACAATCAAAAGACAACTTCAAATACAAATAGAGAAACTAAAGCATCAAAAAGAAAAATAAAGATAACCTAAGTAGAAGCAATTGCTTTAAAGAAGAAAACATAAAAAAGCAAAGATAAAACTCAATATTACTAAACCACAAAAGTCAACCATTGACTTAATTCATGAATCACTACTATTCAACTACATGTTTATTATTTAAGGACCTTCAAAATCATCAATTGACTCGTAGAAATTCATTGTAGTTTATTTTCTCTCAATAGTCAATTGCAATTGATCATATCTCAGTAGACAACCACTCTAATGTAGCCATCTTATTAAACTCAGTAACAAATCTAGCAAAAAATAAAATGGAACACTGATCAACCAAAAAAAAAGAATAGTAGTATATTTATTACTCATGGGGTCATGAACAACAATAAAATTAACCTTCCAACCTTCCACTACCAATTGCCTCAACATTTACAGCACCAACTTAAGCAACATCATTAAGGCATCCATCATAATGGCTTACCAAAGTATCAACAACATCACTAATAGACCTAAGAAATGGAAATGGCATGAAAAGGAATAAAACATAAGTAGAAGAAACCAAAGGTCTTTGTGACCTTTAAACTAAAATAAAGCTCTAAAACTACCCCTATGGTGATTTTTGACCCATCTAATGTAACTTATGCTAAAATGGTAGAATTATACCTTGAATTTAGCAGGGAAATTGTAAAGAGATGGAGGGAATCACTTAAGTGTACAACAATATTAGAAACAAGAAAATATAAATATCAAAGTGCATGGAAAAAGTGGAAGGTTGTTGTTTGGGACAATATTGACATTACTGTTGCGGAATTGATTACATATCAACTTGAAAACGTGAGACATTTAATTCATAATTTAGTTAACAAGAACCATAAGTTTCTACAACAAAACAAAAGGCTTAGAATCAACCAAAAAACATGATAAATTCAAGAAAACAAAGGAGAATCTAGAAGTAAACACTCACAATTCTAAAATGAATATAGTCCTCAATAATTTGCCTATGCATTTTTCTATTACTTGTAGTAAATTAAAGGTCCAATGGGCCCTTATTGAGGACTAAACCAATAGTAAAATTCTACACCCAACCCATATGCCTATGATGGATTGAACATGAAATAAGAAAATAAGTTTGAAGCAAAGGTATTAGCTCAAGAATTTTAATGGTTCCAAGATGAGAAAAATGCATAGATAGAAGAGGATGACATCCAAACATTTGAAAAAAGCAGTGGAAGAGTAGTGACATTCTGGAATTCAAATTTAACATATCGTACCACACATCTATTAGCTTTCACAAATCCACCAAAAGGCACGTCGGCTCCACAACAATAAATTCCAACTATTTATCCACCTTTACCACGATGTTCATATTTTAGCCCAAGTATATATGCATCTTGACTACCTACTACTAAAGAACAAGTACCGACATAAACTACAATAACATACCCATTTGATTAGATGGCACAACTCAAAGTAGCAAGAGCAACAAAAGAACAACAAGAGGAAGTTTCAATCAATAAATGAGGAACATAAAAATATGTTCCCTCCCTATTGAATAGTGGATTTTATTTTTTTCACTCTAAAAGGATATTTTTTGTTATTCACTTATGAATAAAAAAAGTACATCTCAAACAGTTGTTTTCATAATTTTTCAGCTCAAACAAGAAGTTGTAATAGTTCAACAACGAAGTGACTTTCTGGAGAAAACATATAAAAAAAAGTACTTCTCACACATTTTAAAGTTTTTCATCTCAAACAACAAGCTATATAGTTCAACAATAACCTCACTATCTCGAGAAAACATAGAGCTACAGTTACAACAAAAAACAAAATTGGAGCTGTGATCCGGATTTAAACAGGAACACAACAAATTACAGAGATAACCATAAATACAGAGATGCAACGGAAATAATACTTCATTTCATTAATGTAAAATACTGAAATATGATTATAAACAGAAATGGAAATAAACCAGCTAAGGCGATGGTAGCTTATCTCTGAGAAGAGATGTGGTGGCTACATGCCTCTAAACTGTGTTACAATGAGGCTCGAAGGCCTATTTATTGTTGAGAAATAATGGAAAACCCTAAACATCCAAAAACCTAACCCTAGAAGATGAAACGCCAAACTATGGGCCCCGTTTGGGTAAATTGGTACATCAACTTCCTAGGATCGTAACTTTGGCATACGATCTTCGTTTGACGCGCACAATATCTCGTTAGAAAGATTTATCTGATGACTACAACTTTGGGAAGAGCAACATCGATCCATGGACCCATGTTGCAACATCGGTCCATGGACCCATGTTGCTCCCATATTTCCCAAAAAACGTCATTTAGGGCCTTAAAACGGCTCCGGAAGTTAATGACCTGAAAAACTGCTAAAAATAGTAAATTGTGCTACAATTAAGGAAACTAAAAAATTGAAGGAGGCAGTTGTGGGGGTCCAAGTGGGATAGGTGGGTGGCCACCAACATCCACCTGGATCAAGTTGACAGGTATAGATTATGAAAAATTTGTAGTAGTGAGAGAAAAAATAGAAATTTATGAAAACTAATTGCCTCATCTGCCAAAGGAACATGAATTCAGATATTCTTTCATCATAATCTTCAATAAGGATTTGAAGAAATGTGGATCCAAGAGATAGGGCATGTTACTACTCTGTTTATAATTGATTTTGTTTTCTCTTGAAATCTGATATGATAAGTTGTAAACGAAAAGGCAGAGAGATCCAAGTTAGAACATGAGATCAAAAGGAATGAGGTGAATATCTTGGACATAGCCATCGATACACTCCTCCACGAGGATGGTGCTAGTGTCCAACGTTAATGCACTTTTTAATAATGTTTGTTGTTTTGTTAAATTCCCTATAAATGTTGAAAATTGATCTTCGGGAAGTTGTTTTTTGCTTCAGCAATCTTGTGATTCCAAGCATCTAGGTTTAGAACCTCCTTTCAGGCTTCACCTACCAACCAGTCTATAACGCATTTGGAGTCACCAAGAATCTGGATACATTTTATATTTTTCTATTAGCTAACGTCATAAGTGCCTAAGTTGCAATCAACTCCGTTTTAGCATTGGTCCCATTTCCAATTTCTATTTTGAATGTGAATGATCTGTTTTGAGGTAATTTAATTCAACTTCCCCACCACAGATATAATTTTGCGCAACTCCATCAAATAAACCCACTACCAAATCATAGGAGATGGGTGGGAAAATAATTCTTCTAGGAGTTTTGTCTTATTGAGAGGGGAATTCCCTAAAAAGAGAAGTGATTTTGGAAAATGAGAGGAGAATATTTATATTCCCACGTTAAAAAAAAAACCTTGTTCCTGAGGTTGCAAATACCTCGAACAACAAAGATGAGAATAATGGATTATGATCATGAAAATATGACGACCATAATGGATTATAAAAGTGAAAACCTTGGCAAACATGGTCCCCTTCCTTTTAAATAATAGACAATGGTCATGAAATTCGATAAGCATCATAAAGTGATATGCTTTTAGAAAAATTAAAAATAAATGAAATCAAAAATTTATAGTTTGGATAGTTAAATGGATGATTCGTTTTTTTATTATTATTTAAATTTAATTTTCATAAATAATAGTATCTCATTATATAAAGTTAAAACATGTAATACCCTCTTATGATTAAATCTCATGTTTTTAGATGTTTCAACCTTTATTAAGTCACATGTTTCTTACTAAACATAGACTTACAAAAATCAACCAAATATTAATTAAACATCATCCAAATAATATCAACAAGTTACCAATTTCTTTAAATTTAAAAAAATATATATATAAAATATAAAATAATATACAACAATGTTAATGAAAATAAATATGAACCATAACACATTCCCTCCTTATCGAGTTCTTATCCATCAGCAACCCACAACCATCACAATAAATGAGTGTACCATAAAGTGATATCCTTTCATAATGTCATAATAAAAAGTACCTTTTGCATGTGCGAGCAACGAAGAAAACATTGGAAAGACATATGAGGTAATGGTATTTTATGGATTAGGAACACAAAAGTCAAAGAATGTGTCTTATTGAGAATACTAATGTTTCATTATAATATCTCTTCTAAAAATAAGTACCAATGATCTCATTACACCACAAAAAATTTGATGAAACATTATACATTATTTTAAACACTTTGTTTGCATTCATTAAACAATGACAATTTACCCACTAAAAAAATCAAATCCTCTCACCGACCACACTTAATAGACATTGAAATTAACCCATTACCCACTAAAAAACTAAATCAAATCCTCTCACCGTGATATTTTATAAATAATCATTTATTCTAGATTTGATATTTTACTATATAAATTGATTACATATCCAATTTTTGAAAGTTTATGTTTGCACATTTCTTTTTATAATCATTTTCAACTATTTTTCTCATTTTTTTTAACAATTTGTTTTCATCTATTTCTGTATAAAAGCATTGCTATGTTTATGTTAGTGTATTCGTATGTGTGTAAATTATTTGTAATTTTCATATGCATGAGCACATGATAAAAATGAAGCTATTTCATCTATTTCTATATAAAAGCATTGCTATGTTTATGTTAGTGTATTCGTATGTGTGTAAATTATTTGTAAATTTCATGTGCTATGTATTCGTATGTGTGTAGTATTTTTTATATGCATTAGCACAAGATAAAAATGAAGGTGGAGGAGGACAAGGGACATATAAATAAAAAAATGAAGATGGTGAAAATGTAAATACATTTAATGGAAGGAAGTTTGATTGGGTGATGGAGAGGAGATAAGCATAAAAAGTTAGTAAATAAAATAAGAGTAATAGTTGCAATGCAGCATAGTCCTTGTCTCTATCGCTATCACTAATTAATTTATTGAAGGTTGTGCAGAGTGCGGTGTTATCACTCAAGTTGTTCCTTAAAAGTTTGTAGAAAAGAGAATACAGCCGAGGTAACCACAAACCAATCTTTTAGATACAGATTCTAGCTAATCTGTATCTAGAGAGGGCTCTCTTTTTATAATTTAGTTTTGTTCTAAGGTTTTTTAGGCTAGTTATGAAGTACAAGGGTTTTTGTTTTGAGTTTTGGATGGTGGTGTTCTATACAACAGGGCTGCAAGTATGAGGAGTTCAGTCCATTGGGCTAATGGAGTCTATAAGGATGAACTGCTGGTTGTGGTTTCTTGGTACAGAGGAGGGGTACTACAGAGCAGGGTAATCAGTCATGGAACAATTCATAAGTTGAATTAGATGAGATGGAGTCTGTGGTTGAAGGGTAGTTAAGAATCCTTCAATATGCAGACAGAAAGAAAGTGAATGATTATGACCAAGAAGCAATTAAGAATTTCTTAGTATTAAATCAATAGGTAAGAACCAGGGAAATAGGAGCAGTTAAGAATTCCTATTTACGCTGATCCTAAAGAAAACATTAATAATAATAAAGATTAAACACAGAGTGTAAACAAACAAATTATGTTCTATTCTTTTTTTCTATTATTAAGATCATGAAACATATATGATGTATATAAACGCATAACTGTAAAACACAGGTGAAGATGAACTTATTGATCCATAACATGACTCAGGAATTCTGTAGCGGGGCCTAGAGCATGAATTCCACATTCAGACAGTGCAGCGATAATGAGATCCAATAACTTTTGTATTCAGCAAATTCTCAGAGTTACAGCGCAGTCCAGAGAAGATATTACCAACCAACCTCGAATACTTCATTTGGGGAGGTATTTATACAAAAAGTATTTGCAAAATATCTGAATGAGAAAATATCAAGCAATAACTTCATCCATCTACTTTATAGGAGAAGTAAATGATGTTGGAAACATAGAGAAATGAATGCAAAAGTAACCGTTGTTGTGTTGGTCGCTTCAGTTCGTCAGATATGTTGACTTTTACGCTCAGTGAGTCGACTGGCAGCTGTCTTCTGTTGATATCCCGCGTTGCTGCCTCGACCCTTTCATCTGTGCCTGATTTCGTTTTAATGCGTTTTGGCGTGACTTCCTTCATTTGTTGTTTTCATTTTTATGATATGTGGCCCGTGCATTGAATTTGATTAAATGCAGATGATCAAAAAGAGAACTAAAACTACATTGGTAAAACCTCTAACATGCTCTGCCACCATTGGTCTGTTGACAACTGGTGTCTTTGTCGTTTTATCAATATTTCATCAGCCTCAGTATACCTATAGAAATTGGGTTGGACTTCAAAAGGATGTGTTATTTCATGCTCAATATAGAACAGATTTTCCAACTTGTCATATAAGCTCTGTCCAGAGGGAGGTGCTATGTCTTCTGAAGTGCTTGATGATGCTGTGATCTGATTGGCAACATATGTATTTACCCTGTGAGCATATTGTTCATGTGTCAACAGTCTCTGATTGCTGGTTAACAAACTGGGTAGACCCTTTTACTGCAAGACTGTAAACTTTTATGTAAAAGCATTTATTTCTATCTGCATTTCTTGACACTTTCTCTCCAGATTTTGTATAAAATTCCTCATGGTTAGCACCCTTTTAATTGTCAAAATAGTACCTATTCTGTCCCTGATATCTAGAGCTGCTAGTTGTTCTTTGGTATGAGTATTCCAAAAATGAATTAATCTATTGGCCTGTTCGGGCATGTTTCCCAATGATGCTCTGGCCTTTTGAATCTCTACTTGGGCCATTTCTATCAATTCAATTTGCTCATGAATTGTCTGTATTGATCTCCATTGATCGGTGATAGACTGGCCAATTTTAGTCCACAAAATTGTTTTGATTTCTGATAGAGGTTTACAAAGAGTAAGATCTTTCTCCAAGGATTTTACCTTATTTTCCAAGGCCTTTACCTCTCTGGTTTTTTCTGCCACAGTTATTTTAGATTTATCATAACTTACCTCTAACTTGGCCAGTTTTTCTTTGGCTTCCTTTAGCTCTGCCATTTGGAGTTCTAATTCTTGTATTGCTTTCATCATCTCTTCCATGCTCATGCTGGTATCTGTGGCTGATGTACCTATTGCTGGGACAGTGGGAGGTACTGTTGTTGTGGTTGTAGGAGGAGTAGTTGTGCTTATGGGAGCTGCTTCTGGTAGCTGGGAGGTTGACACTCCCTACTTCTCTTTCATTGCTTTCTCCAAATCCTGCTCTGTTTCTGCTAATCTCTCATTCATCCTCATTAGTAAACCCATCATGTCCTCCTCTTCTTTCTGCTGTGCAACTTCTGTGGTTTGTGGATGCATTGTAATTGGCAACTTTAATTGCTTTTTGAAGGCTGCAATGTCCTCCTCCTTCTTTTTTATCAATGCCTTTATGCCCTTGGCATCCTCGGGATCATGTCCTAGCTCAATGATAATTTCTTCCAAGGATTTGATCTTGTTGTCTTTGGCTAAGGAGGAAGCTTTTTCCAATTCTAATTGGGCAAAGGTATTGTGCAATGAATTCTGCAATTTGTGAGCTAATAATGCCTTGTCTGCCAAGGTGGAGTACACCATTTCTCCGGTTTGCTTATGTAATTCAATTTGGTCCATTGGATGGATATCTTTGGAAAGAACTTCCAGATTGGTCCTGATATAATCAGCAGCTGACTGTGGCTGCGGCATTGTGGGCTTGAAGTAACTAAGGGTCATTTTTCCTTCTTGCATATCGTATGCTGCCATTAACCTTTGTTGATTTGTGGGAGCCATTCTCAGCAATTGATTATAAAGTTGGATCCTTATTAGCTCATTCCTTGCCTTTATTTCAGTAAATGCTCTCTTAATATCCGAGCCTTGCTTGCTTTGTTGCTTGCTATGTGGCTTGGTAGATGAGACTTCCACATTCTACTATCCCTCTAGCTCTTGCTGGTATGAGCCAGCTGATGTGTCCATCATTGGAGGAGTTTGTTGTTCAGTCCTTCCCTCACCTCTCAGGTTTCCTGTTGTCTCTTCCAAAAGTTCCTCTTCAGAGTAAGGATTTAACCTTTGCCTCTTTTCCCCTTGTTGTTCTGCTGATCCACTTACAGGTGTGTTTTCTTGCCTATCTCTTTTCTTGCCTCTTTCCTCATTTAGAGGTGTTTGTAATACAGAGATTTCAGGCACCCTTGTCTGTGTTGAGGGACCTTGCCCTTGGCCTTGTTCCTTTGATGTACCTAGTTGGTCTGTCATTGTTTCCTGCTTTGAATCTATTACCTGGTTGCCCTTAGTTGACCCTGTGCTGGTCTTTTGTGATGGTTGCTGAGAAGTCCCAGCAAAAGATGTGTCACCTCCTATGTGCTGAGGTAGCTCGAAAGATACATGTCCAAAAGATTCCAGGTCAAGCGTTTTTTCAAGTTCTTTCATGTCTCTTTCCAATCTCTCTTCCTTAGTAATTCCCTCAACTAATGTGCCCTCTAACCATTCTTGTCGATTAGCATATTGTTGAATTTCAGGGATTTTGCAATGAACATATGTTGGCAGCTTATTTTTCACTTTCCTATAACTTATGAAATGATTGGGGTCATATGGTGCCCAATAAAAACTCTGTTTCAGCTTAAGTTGGTGCCCTAAAATATTGTCAGCCTCTTGCCAGGTTCCCTTTTATTGAAGATGAAAGGACCTAGTTGATTTCTTATTTTGAGTTGTGCCTTTTTCTTAGCCTCACAGAAATGGATTAAGTCTGCTCAGATAAACTGCCGAAGTATTCCAGTGCAAATAGTCTCATTGGCACATATTTTGGCAATTTGTAGGGGCACAGCTCACAGCCATATATTCGGATTTCAGTGTGATTCTGGTAAAAGTACCAGTCACCTATGCTATAGTTCTTGGAGAGCTGTAAAATTTTCTGCATTTCACGAGAAAGTCTAGCAGGAGGAGTTGTCATCAATAAAGAGGAGGCTGGATGTATGAATAAATCAACAAACTCACAGTAGGTGTAAGGGGACTCATACACATGTTGGAAGACTAAGGTCCAGAATATCACATACCTTCTTTCTCCTTTAGAATCTAGTTTTCTAATGGGAATATGAAAACTATCTGGTTGATAGTAAAGAAATAGATGATATATGTATGATGTATATTCAAAAACTCCCTCTCTGTCCATGCTCATGAATTGCTCATGCATCTTATCAACAATGAAGGTGGCATAATCATATTTGACAGCAGGTGGTTGTCCTGGAGTGAATATTGATAAAAGAACCAGAGAGGTTTCATCAACATATTCACTAGTTTTGTATCCCAAGATGTAGGCTATCATGTCAAGAAGGAATTTTCTTGCTTCGGTAAACCAAGAGTCTAGATAAGGAGGAGGTTGCTGAGGTTGACAATCTGGCTTCATGAACAGCTGGACTATTTTGGTTATCTTTGAGCTTGGTAATTTGGTACCTTGATCAAGTAAGAATCCCATGGAAAGTGGAGTCAAAGGCCCAGTTGGCTTAAAATGCAGCATCTCATTTATAGATTCAGGGGTGATATAAAATAGAACTGTTCCAGAAGGAGACATCACTGCCCTTTGAGTGGGCTCATAATTGGCATGGCATTAGTGAATGTGGTCAGGAAAAACATTGACACAAGGGAGGTAGTACATGGGCATATTGGACTCCCAAATTCCAAAGATACCAGCTTTGTTTCTATAGCTGTTCCTGATCTCACAGAAGGCCTGGAGATGATATTTATGGCCAGTCAAACCCTTGATTTGGAAATCCCTGTCAGCCAGGGGTAACCAGTCAAGTTCTTTATCTGGAGCATTGAGAGGGGCAACATTGAGGGCCACTGGAGCAGGGGCCTCCAGTTTGCTAAATTTTCGGTGATATTTAGTTGAAATCTAGGTCTGTGCAATAGTAGTAAATAAAACAATAGCTGTGGGGCCTTTCTTAGGGAACTGCAGACCGAATTCAACTCAGAATTAGCTTACTAGGTAAAGGATTGTAGTAAACAACAAAGTTTGCAGAGTTTTTTAGCAGACAATGGATGGAAGTAGTTCAGGGTCTTTTTCCTTCGGCATTTGCAAGCTAAAGTGAACTTCGAGTTTAACTCAGTGGGAGAAATTTGCAGCGGGAGACAGAATTTGCTGGATTTTTTGGAAAAATTGGGCAAAAACAGTGGTAATGGCAAGCTTTTTGGAAACAATTTTAAAGTTTCGAGCTTAAATTTGGGTGTTTTTCGGAAAATTTTACAGAGGAAAACTAAAAATAGAGGGTTCAGGAACAAGATTTGGGTAAATACCTGCTTTTATCGGCTCACTCTATGAATTGCAGGTTACTGGACGAGCTGGAAGACTGAGCTGCAAGTTGGATTTGGCTGGGTGGCGAACTGTGTGGTTGAACAATGTTTTGGACGTAAAAATCGCATGCAATGGTCATGTAGAGAAAACAGAACAAAATGAACGAAAACAACGTTTTCACGGTGTTTTTAACAAAAAATCAGGTTTGGTAGCTTTTCAGCGTTTTGGTCGCGTGATGTCAGCATGACGTAGTGTTTGTTGTCTAGTGGGTGATGTGGCGCTGACATGGCAATGACGAGGATATAATGTGGCGTACAACGCGGCAACAATGATGGGTGACGTCAGCAGATGACGTAGTCATGACATCAACGGGGAGTGGGCGGTAAGCGGGATTTCCCGCATTGCTTTTGGGCAAAGGTTGTATTGGGCGGAGGGGTCACGCTAGTGTCGGGCGGGCGACGCGTGTCCCCTGTATGGCAGAAAAACTGCCATTTTCTCGGGCGCTATCATTCGACAGGTAGAGGGGTTGCGATATGGCTACGGGCCGTCCGATCTGGGGGATCAGATCCAACGGTCGACGCATGACAGAGCTGCGGGGGAGTGTGGCATGGGGACCCACCATGTACAAACCAACGTTTTATAATGTTTTTGCAGTTATAACCTTTGGTTATGGGGTTTGAGGGTTCGACTATTTATTTAACCAAATGTTAAATAAATTCCGATGTTTTAAGGTGCGGAGGGTTGTTAATGGCCTCGAATGAACCACTAACTCCTGTAATATTACCATATGGCTATAATTAGCCAGGGTCGGGGTATTTATAATGTTTTTTTTTTTGGGGGTTTTCATATATTTTATGTAATACAAGAATAGGGGGAAATATAAGGGTTTATACAATAAGGTTAGAGGTTAATATGGAGGTGTAATCAAACCAAAGCACTAAGTCAACAAAGTGAAACTTAGGCTTAGGGAAATGGAAAAGGATAAAAGCTATGATGTTTGGGAAACTTTGGCATAGTAGACAAAAGATTTTTTACACAAGAAATGTGGCTTTAATGTATTTAAGTAAAAGAAAAGCTTTACTTAGTCTTTTTCATGAAATGAAGTGAACTAGGAGCACTGAGCAGATCCCAGTGTCCTTGGAGGGAGGTGAGTGAGTGATTGTTGGGAGGGGAATGAGGGGAAGTTAGTCATGCTTCTTTTGACTTTGTAGCCACACCTTGCCCTGGCAGTTATGATATTCATGAAATGAATCATCCTGAAAAGACAAAATTGCTGAGAAACCTACTTCTGCCACACCAAACTGCCCACCCAGCCTATTATACCTAACATTTTTTTTTTCTTTCTTGCTTGGGTGCATTTGAACTAGCAAACCCTGATTCTCTTCTTTTCTTTTAGCTACCATCCTATCTAAGTCTGCCCTTATTTCTTCTAAGGGCTCAGATTTAGCTGTTGAGACCCTTTGCTTCTCTACCTAACTACTTATATGCCAAGCTTGAACTGTTTGGATGGAATTTATTCTCTATTTCTAAGACAAGTAAATTTAAATATGGACTTGGACAAGATTGAGCTGTTTGGCCATCCATCAGCTGTGGCAAGAGTCGACTGATTGCATACAATGAAATTCTTCAAAAATGGAACAGTAGTCGCATTTTGGACTAGCACACTTTCATGGTCTTTCTATTTGGGGTTCATTTGCTTTCTTTTTTGACCATTTCCTTCTTTTTGCCCTTTGATTTTTCTTTTAGGACATACCGTCTTTTCATTTTTTTATTTTTTGTTTTCTTGGAATATGGAACACCTTTGCAGCCAGTCAAAGGTTTGAACATATTAGGCCTTATCAATGTTAATCATGAAAAATGACACCTATTGGTATAGGAACCTAACATGCGAAAAAAATTTGGCACAATGAAAGAAAAAATATTTCCACCCAATGAAAGCTCTCCACTCAGTGAAAGCTCTATGTACAAGTTTCAACTATAGTTTAGTTGACATTCGTACTCATATTTTAATAACATGTTTGTCTCGGTAGCATAGGTTAATAGGTTCATTGGTAATAATAATCGATATTCATATGTTTGTACTTTGATTCATTTTGCGAGAGTGTGAAGTTACTCATGATGAAATTAGATCATTATGCAGAGCTCCGAACTTTGGCACAATGAACCATCGTTAATTTTGATTTCTTTTTTAGTGAGATGACTATGCTTATAAGTATTTTATTGTTTATTTCTCTTCTTCGTATTTGAACGATTTGTAATGAAATGGCGCTTCTACAATTGATAACAGTTTTTTGCCATGCTTTGGGCCCTAGTGATACAAACTGATCTGTAGCTTGTGTCACATCCATTGGTCTTTTCATTACAAGGGAGGTTTGTCATTAGATGAATGTAGGTTTTAATCCTGTACATAAATTACTTGCATACGAATTCTAAAACACGAAGAATAAACAATGCGAGAGCATAACACATAAAACACATATACACAGAGATTTTCCCCTAGATCCCAAAACCGAGACTACCAGCTTGATTTTTCATTATGTTTATTTCAATGTTACAATACATATTTATACATGCCGAAGCATCCAATACCATGGACCGAAAACCATCGTGTCCAAAACCATGGACCGAAAAACATCGCGTCCAAAACTATGTGTGAAAATCATGCACAAAACCATAGGTAGGTCCGCCCAACCTAATATAGGGTCCAAAAAAATATTTCCCAGGGCGCTGCCCTGAACCCCGTAGAGGGGGGCTACCCAGCCCCCTCAAACCTCCCGAACAGGGGGGGTTTCCGCCCCTGTTACGCAATTGGCGCAACGAAGGGGGGCCTCCGTGCCCCCCTCTAAGCCTCGGTTCACTACATGGGCTAGTCGTGGAAAGAATAACACAACCCAACATTCTCCCACTTGTTGTTTTCTTTCCACAGGGGGCCACAAGAGAGCTTAGTCATTTATCTAGCCCTGCAATGCCCATTGTTTCTCTACCAAGAGAACTTCTAAGAGCTCACAAATTTTGTCAATGCATCTGCAGTATTCTTCAAAGTGTCCACCTTTACCAGCAACACCTTTTTGTCTTCTATCATATCCCTCACAAAGTGATACTGAACATCAATGTGCTTTTCTTTGAATGATAAGTAGGGTTCTTTGCCAAGAAAATTGCACTTTGGCTGTCACAGTCTATCCTTATAGCTCCCTATACTAACCCCATACTTGAACACAATCTTTGCAACCAAACTACTTCCTTGCTTGCATGAGTGGCTGCCATTTATTTTTCCTTTGTAGTTGATAGTGCCACTACAGATTGTTTCTTACTCATCCAAGTGATTGCACCTCCAAATAGGTTAAACACATACCCACTTGTAGATCTTCTCTGATCCAAATCTCCAGCCTAGTCCACATTAACAAAGCCACAGATATCCAAAACTTTGTCCAATCCTGGTCTTCCTTGATAGCACAAACCATAATCACTAGTACCACACAAATACCTGAAAACCCGCTTCACTGTTGTCCAATGCTCCTTCCCTGATTTTGATATAAACCTGCTCAATACTCCCACTGCATGTGCAATGTCTGGTCTAGTACAAACCATCACATACATCAGGCTACTGACTGCACTTGCATCTAGAACACGGGGCATATCCTCTTCCTCTTCTTGTGTCTTGGGACACTGTTTAGAAGATAACTTTATACCTATAGGAATAGTAACCTTCACCAGTTTATTATCCTGCATATTAAACCTCTGCAATATTGTCTTGACATACTTCCTCTAGTTTAACCAGAACTTCCTCTTTTCCTGATCTCTTTTAGTTTCCATGCCCAAAATATAGTTTACAGTACCAAGATCTTTCATGTCGAATTTGGAGGACAATTGGATCTTCAAATCTTGGATAATTTATTTGTCATTTCCAACCAGCAACATATCATCCACATACAAGACCAAATAAATAACACGGTCACCAATTAATTTAAAATACACATACTGATCTGCTTTGCTTTCGATGAAGCCAAGTTCCCGTATAAATGTGTCAAATTTCTTATACCACATCCTTGGTGACTGTTTTAACCCATACAAAGACTTCTTTAACTTGCATACCAGTTCTTTCTTACCCTTCACCACAAAGCCTTCAAGTTGATTCATGTAGATCTCCTCTTCCAGATCCCCGTGAAGAATGTTGTCTTCACATCCATATGTTCTACCTCAAAATCGAAAGAAACGACAACATATAAAAGTAATCTAATAGAAGCTACCTTGGCAACAAGAGAAAAAATATCACCAAAATCAATTCCCAGCACCTGGGAATAACCTTTTGCCACCAGCCAAGCTTTGTATGTCTCCACCTTTCCTTCTACATTTGTCTTCTTCTTGAACACCCATTTGTTGCCAATGGGTTTTCTTCCAGCCAACAACTCCACCAGATCCCAAGCCTCATTTTTGTGCAAAGATCCCATTTCATCAACCATGGCCTCTTTTTAGAGTTTTCCATCCTCTGAATCTACTGCTTCCTTCATAGTTCTAGGATCATCATCAGTAATAGATAAAGCAAAATTTGAACAGAAATCAAATGGACTATACCTTTCTGGCTGTCTTATTTCTCGAACTGATCTTCTCACACCCAGAGTTCATGGCTCTTCATCTTTTGATTCCTCCTTTGCTGTAGAGTCCGATTCTTCCTCCTTTAGCTCAAACTCTATCTTCTCAGGTTCCTTTTGTTGGGCTTCATGTTTAATAACATCTTTCACCTCTTTGAACACCACATCTCGGTTGTACACAACCTTCCTTGTTACTAGGATCCAAGGCTTATAACCCTTTAAACCATTCTTATACCCAATAAAGATGCACTTTTCAGATTTACTATCCAACTTGTTTTGTTTCTCCTTTGGAACATGTACATATGAATCACATCCAAATACCCTCAGATGTGAAAGAGAGGGTTTCTTACCAGTCCATACCTCTTGTGGAGTCTTATCCTCCAACGCTGATGAAGGTGACCTATTGACCAGGTAACATTTAGTATCCCCTGGATCCCAAAACCAGAGTTACCCGCTTGGTTTTTCATTATGTTCCTTTCAATGTTACCGTACATATTTATACATGCCGAAGCATCCAATACCATGGGTCGAAAACCATTGTGTCCAATACCATGGACTGAAAACCATCGCTTCCAAAAAACATGTGGAAATATCATGCACAAAACCATAGGTGGGTCCGCCCAACGTAACATAGGGTCCAAAACCAAAAATTTTCGAGGTGCTACTCTGGACCCCATAAAGTGGGGTTACGGCTGCCTTTCAAACCCCATGTTAACTACATGGAAAGAATATAACACAACCCAACATTATCCCACTTGTTGTTTTCTTTCCACAGAGGGCCACAAGAGAGCTTAGTCATTTTCCCAGCCCTGAAATGTCCATTGTCTCTCTACACCAAGAGAACTTCTCAGAGCTCACAATTTTTGTCTTCTATCATATCCCTCACAAAGTGATACTGAACATCAATATGCTTTGTCTTTCAATGATATGCAGTGTTCTTTCCCAAGAAAATCACACTTTGGCTGTCATAGTCTATCCTTATAGCTTCTTGTACTAACCCCATACTTGAACACAATCCCTGCAACCAAATTGATTTCTTTCTTGTACAAGTGGCTGCCATGTATTCTGCCTCTGTAGTTGATAGTGCCACTATAGATTATTCCTTACTCATCCACCTGATTGCACCTCCAAATGGGTTAAACACATACCCACTTGTAGATCTTCCCTAATCAAGATCTCTAGCCCAGTCTGCATCAACAAAGCCACGAATATCCAATACTCTATCCAATCCTGATCTTCCTTGGTAGCACAGACCATAATCACTAGAGCCACGCAAATACCTGAAAACCCACTTCACTGTTGTCCAATGCTCCTTTCCTTGTTTTGACATAAACCTGCTCAACACTCCCACTGCATGTACAATGTTTGGTCTAGTACAGACCATTGCATACATCAAGCTACCAATTGCACATGCATATGGAACACGAGACATGTCCTCTTCCTCTTCTCGTGTCTTGGGACATTGTTCAACAGATAACCTCACACCTATAGGAATAGGAATCTTCACCGGTTTACTATCCTACATATTAAACCTCTGCAGTATTGTCTTGACATACTTCCTCTGTTTTAACCAGAGATTCATCTTTGTCCGATCTCTTTTAATTTCCATGCCCAAAATATAGTTTGTAGCACCAAGATATTTCATGTCGAATTTGGAGGACAATTGGGTCTTCAAATCCTGGATAATTTCTTTGTCATTTCCAACCAGCCACATATCATCCACATACAAGACCAGCTAAATAACAGGGTCACCAATTAATTTAAAATACACACAGCGATCTACTTTGTTTCTGGTGAAGCCAAGTCCCCGTATAAATGTATCAAATTTTTGATACCACATCCTTGGTGACTGTTTTAACCCATACAGAGACTTCTTTAACTTGCATACCAGTTCTTTCTTACCCTTCGCTGTAAAGCCTTCAGGTTTCTTCATGTAGATTTCCTCTTCCATATCCCCATGAAGAAATGTTTTCTTCACATCCATCTGTTCTACCACAAAATCAAAAGTAGCAGCAATAGATAAAAGTAATCTAATAAAAGTTACCTTGGCAATAAGAGAAAAAATATCACCAAAATCAATTCCCAACACCTGGGAATAACCTTTTACTTCCAACCGAGCTTTGTATTTCTCCTCTTTTTCTTCTGCATTTGTATTCTTTTTGAACACCCATTTGCTCCCAATGGGTTTCCTTCCAGCCGACAACTCCACCAGATCCCAAGCCTCATTTTTGTGCAAAGATGCCATTTCATCAACCATGGCCTCTTTACAGAGTTTTCCATCCTCTGAATCTACTGCTTCCTTCACAGTTCTGTGATCATCGTCAGTAATAGTTAAAGCAAAATTTGAATAGAAAACAAATGGACTATACCTTTCAGACTACATTCTTTCTCGAACTGATATTCTCACAGCGGGAGTTTGTGGCTCTTAATCTTTTGATTCCTCCTCTATTGTAGAGTTTGATTCTTCCTCCTTTAGCTCAAACTCTATCTTTTCAGGTTTCTTTGGTTGGAATTCATGTTTAATAACATCTTTCACCTCTCTGAACACCACATCTCGGTTGTACACAACCTTCTGTGTGACTGGGTTCCAAAGCTTATAACCCTTTAAACCATCCTTATACCCAATAAAGATGCACTTTTCAAATTTACTATACAACTTAGTTCGTTTCTCCTTTGGAACATGTACATATGCATCACATCCAAATACTCTCAGATGTGAAAGAAAGGGTTTCTTACCAGTCCATACCTCTTGTGGAGTCTTATCCTCCAACGCTAATGAAGGTGACCTATTGACCAGGTAATATGCAGTATCCACCGCCTCTGCCCAGAATTCATGTCCTAACCTGGCACCACTGAGCATGCTTCTTGCCCTTTCCATCAACGTCTTATTCATTTTTTCTGCAACTCCATTTTGCTAAGGTGTATATGGAGTAGTCTTATGTTGTGTTATACCACACTTCTTACAAAATTCTTCAAATTCCTTGCTGCAAAACTCTCCACCAATATCTGTCATCAGCACCTTTATCTTCTTCTTTGTCTGATTTTCCACGAGAGCTTTAAATTCTTTAAACCTGTCAAAGACTTCAGATTTCTTCTTAAGGAAATATATCCATGTATTCCTTGAGAAGTCATCTATAAATGATACATAGTGCACAGACTTACCTAGTGATGGAACCTTCACAGGTCCAAACACATCACTGTGCACAAGCTTTAATATCTGTTTCGCCTTCTTACCACTAGAGGGGAAACTCACCCGGTTTTGCTTCCCATATACACAATTTTCATAGAAATCAAAATCCAGAGAGCTATTACTCATACCTTCTACCATACCTTTACCATGAAGTATTTGCAGGCCCTTCTCTCTAATATGTCCAAGCCTTTGATGCCACAACATGCTCTTCTCTCCAAAGACCACTAGATTTTCTACTCCACTTTTAGAAACCACATAATTGTTGCACCCATCAACAACAATGCTACCTTGCAGCTTGTAT
>APFE031391091.1:114005-154104 GCA_000404065.3 Pinus taeda
TTTATACATGCCGAAGCATCCAATACCATGGACTGAAAACCATTGCGTCCAAAACCATGGACCGAAAACCATCGCATCTAAAACCATGTGCGAAAATTATGCACAAAACCATAGGTAGGTCTGCCCAACCTAATATAGGGTCCAAACAACCCTAGTCGTGGAAAGAATAGCACAACCCAACAATGAAGCCATAGTTGCCCCATTACTATCTATAAAGGATGGCAGTGTGAACATAAAATTTGTCACATCGTCAATATTAAACATCAAGAGATGGAGTGTCGAACCCCAGTCACAAAAACCCCAATTGCAACCCCAATCCATGCCCTATCCCCAATTGTCCTCTGAGTTGGTCATTTTTATTCGAAAATACTGTAATCTAAAACTACTCTACTCACTAATTCAACCCAAGCTGGGAGAAAATATAGATCAACAAGAGAAAATGTATAAAGAGCCACATAATAGTAGAGGCATAAGTACCTGAAGCAATAGTTGCTTTAATAAATCCAAGATGTCCATCTATCAACTCAATCTAGCGATTAATTAAACCCGACACATGGACAAATAATTATTGATTAGCAACAACAATAATTAGTTGCAAGAATTAATCATATATAATTTACAATTGTGTTACTATTTAGCATATTTTATTTTCATTCATGAGAATGGGCAAGGGTTTTTTGAGAATTGAGAAAATGAAGCTGGAAATGCAGAGAGACAATGAACGACTGAGGATGGAGATGGAGATGAAATGGATGGAGATGATTCTTGAATCACAATAGCACATGACTAGGCCTTTTTCCTCAAACAACGTCTTCTTGGCAAATAATGTGAATCACAAACTAGGCATGAACGATTATGCCTTCTAAGTTGCAATTGCAACTACACATAAAAAGCACAATTGCATATTAGCATCCTCATGTTTTTCATTCACTTGCAAGTGAGTTTCTTTATGTTTGTATTCAAGAGAACATGCTTAGCTCTTTGGATTACTATTTGAGTGGTTTCTAACATGTACAACTACCATGCCACATGCATTTAAAAAAATCTAACGAAAGTTGAATATGGTGGTCTTTTGATAAGTGAAGATTTGTGAAGGATAATAATTAGTAGGTATTCTTATTTGGAAACAATTTTTAGATAACAAAATTTAAAATGGGAAGGTCATATTCCATTAGCTATTAATATAATAATATTTGGTTTTGGTTGAATATGATTTTGGAAGAAATATATAGCACATTGTCTCAAGTGTTATACAATGTATTCAAGGCAGTGACTGATCATATGCTTATCTAGGTTCACATCTTAGGAGCATGTTTTGGTGTGCATAGTCATGCCAGGGGTATGTTATGATAGGGTATGTTATGATATATATATAGGTTAAAATGCATGCTCGATGGCATATTTGTACATTGATTTATGATAAATATGTGACGTGCATCCGTGAGACTTGTAAATGAGGGACTTTTCGAAGCAATAAGCAAAAGTAATAAACCATCCCTAAAATTACTGTGTACCTTTTAGATATTGAGGAGTTTCTTCAAAAGCATAGTTTTTTCAAATCAACCCTCGCCAATAGTGTTAATGTTCTTCGCCTATGCTACATTTGTCACCAAATTTTTGAGAATTGAGTGAATTTAGGAAGCACATAAGCACATCGATGGGTGGGACAAAGGCATAATAATTTTATTAGTGGTGGTCCCTACAAGGCATGTGAGGTTATGTCCTATGAATCTAATCTAGGTGGATATTGGTGGCCACTTGCCTATTCCACTTGGACCCCTAACATTGTTTCCTTTCAGTTTCCTAATTTCCAGCACAATTTCCTATTTCAATAGTTTTCTATTTTTGGCATTTTTCACGTCCTGAACTTCCAAATATATTTTGAGGCCCTGAATGGTGTTTTCTAACAAAGTATCATGCATGCCAAAAAGAGATCGTATGGAAAATTTACAACCCTAGGAAGTTGACATTCCAACTAACCCTAATGAGGCCTGTAAGCTTTTGGCGCTTCTTCTCCTAGGGTTATATTTTTGGATGTTTAGGGTTTTCCATTATTTCTTGATGATAAAAAGGCCTCTGAACCTCATTATAACACAACTCAGAAGGCATGTAGTAGTCACATCTCTTCTCACAGATAAGCAACCATCACCCGAGCTATTTTGTTTCTTTTCTACATGTAAATAGTTTTCCGTAGTTGTTAATTATGAATTGAATTTTTGTTTCATTGTATCTTTTTTTTTTTTTAATTTGGATCTCATTTCGTTCCTTCATAAATATGTATTAGTGGTATCAGAGACATCTATTATTCCTTTTTTTGTGCATGTCCCCAATAAGGTTGGGGTATAAGGAGTTGGGACTTGAACTGGTTGAACCCTTTCAAGAACGACCTCATTAACCCTAATGACCTCCCATGGCGGAAGAAAAGAAAGACGAGGGAGTAAGAGATCCTTTCAAAATTTTGCTCGAAGAGGCCCTCGACCGACAAAGGAATGATATGATGGACATTTTTTCCCAAATCTTTCGGCAGGTATCAGTGAGCAAGCATCTTCATCCAACTGTCACTTAGGAGGCACCACCCCCTTTAAGGTACAAATTAAATTTTGAATTCCTATATTTGAAGGCCATATAGGTGAAGATGCCCTAGATAAATGGTTAAATATGCTAGAATGATATTTTTCGGTCCATATTTTTTTTGATAGGGAAAATATTACTTTTGCACTCCTCAAAGTTGCTCCTCAAAGTAGTGAGGGAAACTTATTGTGAGCAGAGGGATGAGGAGGAACCCTCACTAATTTAAATTTCAACCTCTTGGAATTATTTATGAGATGTCATCAAGGAACAATATTTCCCTGTCTGAGATGTCCAAGGAAGCACAAAGATTCCTTGGAATGTAAAATAAGGCAATGATTATAGTGTAGAAGAATCTGAAATCTCAAAATTATTTCATATTTCGATTTCAATTGATGTTAATCACCATCATATAATCCATTATGATTCTCCTCTCTACCCCTTTAGTTTAACTTAAATATTGCTTTCTCCTACATCCAAACAACACTAAGAAGTTATTTTGTATAAGTTCTAAAACAACACTGAGAAGGTATTTTCTCATCAATGCGATGATCATCATATTTATCCAATATGTAGTTAACAGATTTGTGCTCTTGACAAGAACGACCAATAACTTAGAAAAAGATATCTAAAGGTGTGGCTTACCTTTCTTGTTTCTTTTGTGCTCCTTCTATTTTCTTCTGAAGCTTTTAAAGAAAACGAGTAACAATATTCTTAACTTTCTTTCCAATTCCTGCTTCCACCTTAATTCTATTGGAAGCAAAAAAATTTGTTACTCACAAGAATCTTCCAAGGTTGAATGCAATGGTTTTCCACTGGCAACTCACTATTGGTTCTGTTGAACAACCCATTACTTTTGACTTGAGTTTAACTTCAATTTTCTACATTTCCTTGTATAATTTATGCCCATTAATGGAATCTGCATCATACCAATACGAAGTTCCGTGTGCATCTCTCGCTAATAACACCATGCCTATTAACACCAATAAAAACATTAGTGTACAAAGCTATGATCGAAACTAGATTGATGAGTACACACGTTGATTGATCCCTCTTTGGTTTCCTTCATGGTAGATCGCAACATAACAAAACATACTAAAAAAACATTCCCTCCCTATTCAAAACTGAACGAGTAGATGAGGAACATAATAAGATGGGCCCCTCCCTCATCAATAGTGTATTATGGTCTTCGAAGTAGAGGAGGAATATAACAATATAGTCCCCTCCCTCTTGAATAGTGGATTGTGATCATGAAAATACAAGGACCATAAAGTGAAAACCTTGGCAAACACATTCCCCTTAATTTTAACTAAGAGACAATGGTCATGAAATTTGATGAGGATTGTAAAGTGATATGCTTATTCTTATCCCTTCAATATATTTTCCACACATTCAATTGTTCTTTAGTGAACTCTTAAACACTTTTACCTAAAATGTTCTATAAAGCATCTATCTTTTGAGTCCTCTCTTCACAATTAAGGTTGTCACTTTTTCTTCTAGGTCTATATCATTAACAGTGCCCTAGGATCACAATCAATAGATCTGGAGCTTATCTATTCTATCTAGAGAAAACTTAGCTCCCTTGGTTAGGACTCACTAAGTGTATTACATAGTCAAGCATCCATATTTCTTGTCCAAGAGGCTAAAGGGTTCACCTCCCCTATATTTTTAGCCATAACATCTTACTATCAGAAGGCATAATACAACCAAAAGCATTAAAATAACAAGCCCAAGTATCTCTTAGTCCCATGTTGAATGCCAAGAAAACACACCAAAATAGTACATTAAGATCAACAATTAGGCATGTGAATATTACACAACCATCATAACCATATTTACCATCTCATATCATAAATATGTATCATGTAGACTAAGACATCCATTTAGAAGGAAAGAACATCAATATACATCGTTTATCAACAACTTTTCTATTTCAATGGTTATTAAATACAATATGGGTCTGAATTCCACAAGGGGACTTATTAGATCAAACATTGAATTTCGGTTTCAACTAATGAAGAGTGAGTCATGTTCCACCCCACCATAGGCTCAACTAGTTATTTTATCATATGTTGAAGGCCACCCTTAAGAAAATAAATAAGCCATGAGGGGATTTATCACTCATCATTATAGGGTTCAGTCATGAAGCTCATTCTCTTTCATATAATTAAACTCACCAGTTCTATTGAAATCCTACTAATCCTAGATTCTACCCAACTACTATGGGTTGTTTTTTAGTTGTTCTACATAGTAAGCATATAAAGGGAAATTCTCTCTCGTATTATTATAGGTGTAAGGATAAATGTCATTCTCCTTCACCCACATAGAAATCAATATATTATGTTTCAACATGCTAAATTAGAGATTGTTAGCACTCAAAGTGTGTCCACCATGGGGCTACACAAAATAAAGGGAGTCCTTTTGGTACTTCCCATTTTTCAATATTTTTTGTGCTTTATTCAAAATTCCTTAGTAATTCCTGGTTCTCTATATTTGGTTAAATACTCTAACATTGACTTCTCTCGCCAAATTAGATGGATTATAGTTTTGCACAAATTGTTGTGTCATAGAACTATTGTGTGATCTATTTCATTTCCACATGAAAGCCTATGTTTCTCACACTCATGGATGTGCATACTCTTATATCTCTTGTGCACTTCTCTTCTCTTACTCTTGCACCCCCTACCAATGCTCATCTTGATTCTCTATTTTCATTACTTTTTTTCACGAGTTTCTTCTTTAATGTATTTTGCATCATATTTACCCATTGTGGTCATATTGAAATCTTCTAGTTAAACTCTAGAATTATTTGAATATTACTATGCCAATAATTTGGATGAGAAAATTAGGGTATAGCCCAACCACTTCCATAAATATGTAAGATACTACCACATCCTTCCCATTAGATATTTTCTCGAGAAAGTTGGCAATATTATACTTTATAAACATTTGGCTTAGTCAAATAATTTATTGGCAATGATTAATTACAATAAATCCATTTTCTTGCATTCCCTTCCCTCTCATGGCTTCTCATGGTCCATATCAGGGCCCCACCACTTTATCAATTGTTATTAAAAATAATTACAACTATTTTAGGTCCTTTAAAGCATCTACATTTTCATGCCAATATAGGCATTATTATTAGAATTAATTAAAGTTACAAAGTCTATGGGGGATTAATTATTGGGTGTGTTACAATCCCATCCCTATTAAAGGAACATTTCCCATGATGTTCACACCATTTCAAGTGTTATCCTTAGCAGCACATCATTCCAAATGTCTTTTGATCATTGTAGCAGTACGTAGACTACTTCCTTCTAGCTATGTTAACATCTTTTCTCTTACATAACAACATCATCTTTCATGACCTTTGTATTTACTTCTTCTTTAGCAATGACATTTTTTTCATACTTCATACATTTGCATACTTAAGGTATTCCATCTAGTACCTACGTTACAAAACCAATGGAACATGTGTTATGACCATTTTCATGTACATCCATTTATTTTTCCATAGGAGATATTAATTTCCACAAAAAAACATGTATTTCAACAAATGCAATTTTCAACTCAAAATTTATATATATGGTTTTCCTTTGCTACATTATTCTTCCATGGGTAACAATTTTATCTCAATACTTGCATCAAACACATCCATACACACTCATGATCATAATGAGTGTATGACATAAAGGTTCTCCTATTAGTTTCATTCAAGTCACATTTTCCTTGCAATCACTCACCCTTTGAGGTTCACACAATTCCCTTCTTTGCTACAAAATTCCTCATGTGAACTACTAGGCTAAGGCTTTCTTGCATAGGAATGCCAAAGAGACTCATAGAACCTTATAGCTAAGGCATCCCTCAAGCTTGATCTAACGTAGTTTATATATCATTAATCATGGAAATCAAGGCATACCATAGGCTTCCAATGTCACTAAAATGGATTTGTTCATATGCTTGTTGCTTCATGGCCTTTATCTATCCATCCTGGATAGATTATGCATCTCAACTATATCATAGCATATGGTTCTTGTGCAATTATCTTAAAAGTTTTCAGTCAATTTTTTACCCAAGCTTGCTTCATACAAAAGCCAAGTCTCACAAGCATGAGTCTCTCACCATAAATTTTAGTTCCTTTCAGGTGACAATATTCTCGACACTTAGCTCCTTGCTAAGCACTTAGCCATGAAGCTTATCCCCTAGTTGGAAATATTGACTCTTTTGTTAAGGACTCTTCCTCTTTCATCAATGAAATTAAAGGTTTTAAGCTTAAGCTGAATGATATTTTGGTCATTTTTTATGTTCTCTCTCTTTTTACTAAGATCCCCATTAATGAGGCCATTGACATCATTAATAACATCATTGACCCTAATATGGCCAAATTAGTCAGCATTTTCTTAAAATCTACTTTCTTTAGCTTTTAAGATGTTATTTATGAGAAGCCTTGTGGAGTTGCTATGGGATCCCCTCTCTCCCCAATTGTGGAAAATATTTCTATGGAGGATTTTGAGGCTAAATCCCTTTCTTCTGCTCCTTTTCACCCAAAGCTTTTGAAAAGGTATGTTGATGATACCATTATCATCTAGCCCCATAGTCATGAAAAGATTGAAATCTTTAAACATCATCTTAATAGCCAATCATAATTTATTAAATTCACTATGGAGATCGAAGTGGATGGCAACATTCCCTTTCTTAATGTTCCCATCACTAAGAACGAGGATGGCTTCATCTCCCATCAATTTTTTCACAAGAATACTTACACTAAGAAATATCTCTGTGCCAATTCTCATCATCACCTTGGTGTTTTACACACCCTTGCTATTAGAGCCCCTAGGATTTCTGATGATCTTCATAATAATGATGAGAAAGATCATCTTTTAGAGGTTTTTATGAATAATGGTTATAGTAAGAATCAAGGCCTAAAAGCCTTCCAAAAAGGGATGAAAGTACCTAGAGCTAAGGTTAATCTTAGACATCCCATTTACCTTGTTCGCATTCCTTTTATTCAAGGAACTTTTGACAAGTTGGCTTGTATTCTTAAGAAGAGTAATATCTTTGCTACATTTAAACCACTTAACACTATTCGGTCTTCCCTCGGGTTTGTCAAGGATCAGATTGGCCCTCTAACACTAAAGGGGTTTACATGATCTCGTGTTCTTGCGAAAAGCCTTATATAGGTGAGATAGGTTGTTCTATCAAGCGTAAAACTCAGGAGCACTCAACGGACATTAGGCATAATCACTTTCGTTCTTTGGCTCTTGCCGAGCATTCAAGAAAAACTAAACATCATATATATATTGATGATGCTTTAGTCATTGCCAAGATTTCTCATTAACACCACATAAAGTTCACGGAAACAATGGAGATAAAGAAGCAAGTTGCCAACAATCTTAATAAAGATGATAGTTGGAGAATTAGTGAAAATTGGATTCCTACTCTCTCCCCTAATATTCCTCTTCTTAATTCATTTTTGGTTTTTTATTATTTATTGATTTATATATACACCTCTATGCTAATTTTTATTTTTCTCATCGCTAATTTCTATATATATATGCTCTCATTTTTAGCTTTGTTTAATTTTTATACTTGTATTCCTTCCTTTTCTGTTTTAAATAGTTATATTAAAATTTAAAAATTATTTTTACCTTATTTTCTCCCCTTTAATATATATATAAATGGCATTTTACTAATTCTATACCAATACCTTATTTATATTATTATAATGAACTTTATTTACTTTTAACAATATATGGTCCTTTTAGTTATTTATTTATACTAATGTTTTTTTATTTTATTTTTAATATTAGAAAGTTAGTCCTGGTTCTATTTGACCATTTTTCTCAGTTTTAATTTATATTTATTTTATTGCTTTTTAATATGATATATTTTCTCAGAATAATTAATTTATTATTAATTTAATTATTATTTATTATTACACCTTTATTCTCGTATTCTTGAAATTTTGTCTTGGATTTTAGTTTATTATATGTTTTAGATTTTCTATTTTATATAATTAAATAAGTTAATTTAAATACTTATATATTTATAATTTTATATTTATATGATTATAATAATTATCTATATTTTTACATTTTAATTATTATTTAATATTGTTTAATCTTTAGTTCATATATTTTGTTATTTTTCATCTACTGCTATTTTTTTTGACTTTTGACCTATTAGAATTCTTCTTCCTTTTTTATACCTATGTTGAATTATATATTTTTATCTTTTGTCCTGATGATAAATCTCATTGGTTGGTTCGAAACGTGTTGGAAATCAATACTTTTATGTGATGGATCTGGACGGTAGATTTCTAAATATTCTCATCCTTCATCAAGGACTCACATTTCATGTCATGCTCAAGGAATTCTACCTACAATATATATTTTCACTTCGCTAAACAATGTTAGTTTCTCATGTATAAAATCCTTTCAATATATTATTTGCAATAGCCACTAAACTGGTTTCAAAACCATCTATAGCTAATCATTTAATCAATTTAGTTGCATTCGGGACCAATCAAAAGGAGAATGGTATTGCGCTACATGTTCATTTAATATCATCTCAACCATTTTAGAAAATCCATATGGTAATTCTACCTTTCATTCCAAAATATTAAATTATCTCAAGGTTGTGAGTTTCATATTCACTCTCTCCACTAAGATATCCATCTAAGAATTTATTAGTTATCTATTTTTTCACTTTACGTTCCATGGTAGTAACATTCATCTGTAAACTATCGTGGATATTCCGCTTGACAGCTTGTCACAACAAATCTGATGATATTATATTAAAAATTGGAGATTCTACACCGTTACAGTTTTATTTAATTTCTAGATCTGTAAAATTAACTGTAATTACTGCATGCATGTAAAAGTAAATCAAGTAGAAAATTAGAGAATGTTAAAATAAGCTCACACACACATAATACACAATATGTTCTCTATGGGAAACCCTTTCGGGAGAAAACCCAGCTGGAAGGTGAGGTCGCTTCGCTTTGTTTCTCTGTCTGGAAATATGACTACAAATACAAAGAAGTAATGTATGTGGCTAGTGGGCTGCTACAGTGCACAAATCCTCTTTGTGTGCTCTATCTTCTATCTCTCCTAGCTATCTTTCCTCAACTATGGAACAAAATTCTCTCGAAAGAATGGCTTGCCTCTACCTGCTAGTGGCTCAGTTATAACACAAACTAATAACCTACTAGTGGTTAATTTTGACTACATCAACTCTTAACTAGAGTTACAAAATAGACTATTCTAGAGTCCTTTACATCACAAACACATGGCTAGCCCCTTTTCCATGAATAATGGGGCTGACGTGGCATCCTCCCGAACTATAGGTGTGAAAATAGGAAGGTCAACTTTTGGGTGGCATAAATTTTGCATACAGACTCTGATTGACGTGATTATTGCACCATTGGAAAGATATCTATGTGTAGAATAGCATGAAAAGGTGTGGGGCTTAAGCAAAAAATATTTACCCCCCAAAAATGTCATTTTATTCCTAAAAACACTCTTGGAAGGTTTCAGACCCCATTTTGCCAAACTAGGTCCTGCTAGTAAAAACGGTCCTATGATCTAATTCCTCCACTTTTTCCACTCCAAATACATCGAGATGTATGAAAAACAATATAATGATCCAATTCAGATCACACCTCCCCATTTTGGGAGGTTTTTAGTCCCCAAAATATTTTACTGAATGAGGTGAGGAAATTTTTCCTCCACCTTCTCTCTGGTGTACCATTTAGCTTTTCCTAGAAGTTGTTCCTTCAACCCAATCTTCCAAAGGTATTGTTGCCCCTGTCTTGTAGTTCTAGATCTCTTCTGCAAAATTGTATCTTCTGTCAACTCTGCTTGAGCGTCTGGTGCCAAATCCTCCACAGAAGGTAGGAATTGTTCCTCTTCCTGATCTATCATGGAAGGCTCATAGAGTTTCAAATTCTCCACATTTACAACTTAGTAAATGCACATATATGGTGGTAAACTGATTCGATAGGCATTATCACCCACCTTTTCTAGTATCTCAAAGGGACCATACCTTAGAGCCTTGATTTTCTTACTAGGCCCCTACAACCTTTACTTGTTCAACTGTAGTCATACTCTGTCTCCCACCTTGAATGATTTCTCTATTCTGTGTTGATCATGCCTAGCCTTATACTTCACCTGCGACTTCTGCAGTGTTTACTATACATGTAGATGGATCTGCTTGATCTTCTATATAAAATTTTCAGCCCTCAAAGCATCTCCTATAATGTCTTCCTTCACTCCTCCTTGCTTCCCATATGCAATATCCAAAGGTGAAGGTGTAAAATATCAAAAACAAGTTTCAAATGGGGACTTGCCTATAGAAGTGTGGACTTCTATATTATAATAATGTTGTATATATACTAGATTTTCATCCTAGATTTTCAGATGCTTCCGGTTGTAAACCGTCAAAAGCTGCACCAAAGTCCTATTGACTACTTCTATTTGCTCATCCATCTACGGATGACATGTTGTAGATATCTTCAACTTCTTGTCCATCTTCTCCCACAATTTAGTCCAAAATGCACTGAGAAATCTTTTATCCTTGTCTGAAATGATGCTCCTTGGCATCCCAAAGTGTACCCAGACCTATCCAAAGAACAATTTTGTTGCTTCTTGTCCACTAATGGTAGTTTTACAGGGCATCAGAACACACATCTTGTTGAACCTATTAACTACCACGAACAGGTAGTCGTGCCCCTTCCTGGTTGTCGGTAAACCTCCCACAAAATCCATGGATATGATTGCCCAAGGATGGGTAGGTATAGGTAAGGGATGATACATAACCTATTTCCTGTTGCTAGGCTTGCTGGTACAACGAAGCATGCATAATCTTATGAACCTAGCTACTTGTTCTTGCATCTTGGACCAATACACATCCTCTGCAAGTTAGCCACGGTCTTCCCTACACCAAAGTGCCCTGCAACCTTGGAGGTGTGAGCCTCTCTAATTAGCTGCAAATGCTCACCTTTAGGAACACATAGCTTATCGAGCATATAGAGTAACCCATCCTGGATATTGTAGTCAACAATTTTCTTGCCATCATGCACATGACTCTGACTCTGTAACTACTGATACACCTCCTTGAAGTCTTCATCTTCTGAATATGCCTCTCTGTATGCATCATGGGTGAATGGCTCCATGTACAGAAGAGTTCCCAAAGCTGTAATCATTGATGTGGGTGGCCTTGAAATCATATCGACCAACTTGTTTGTGATGCCCTTCTTATACTTGATCACCAATTGAAAATGTTGTAAAAACCCCATCCACTTGCAGTGGCTCATTTGTTGTAGCTTATTCTAGGCCTATAAGTACTATAATGATTGGTGATCTATGTGGATTATTTTCTCCTTTCCATCAGATAGTGCTTCCACTTCTTCACATCTTTCACCATGGCATAGATCTCATTGTCGTAGGTAGGGTAGTTAAGAACTGCCCCATGAAATGCTTCAGAATGGTAGAAAATGAACCTTCCTCCTTGCATCAAGACAACTCCCATAACATACCCACTCGCATTAGTCTCCACTTCAAAGGGTCATTGCAAGATTGGTAATGCCAGACCTGGTGCTTCACTAATCTTATTCTTTAACTCATCAAAAGCCTCATGCTTCCATGGAAACTCTTTCCACTTGATGTTATGCCGTGGAGTAGTGTTACTATCGCTGAAAACGAGGCTATGAATTTCCTCAGGCACTGTGATGCTTCAATGAAACTCCTAACCTTAGTAACATTAGTAGGAACTGACCATTTCATGATGGCCTCCATCCTGGAAGGATCTATCTTCAATTATCCCCCACCAATCACATATCCCAAATACGCCAAGGGTTGTTGCGAAAACTCACACTTCTTGAGATTTGCTAGTAGTTGGTGCTTCCTCAATGTTTCGAGCACCTGCATCTAATGTGAAATATACTCCTCTAGGCAGCACTATATACCAGTATATCATCCAAATAGACAATAACAAATGAATCTATAAAAGGGCACAATACATCATTCATTAATCTCATAAATGTAGTTGGTGCATTACATAGGCCAAATGGCATAACTGACCACTCATACAAACCCTACTTGGTTTTGAAGGAGGTATTCCATGTATCTTCTTCTTTGACTCGAACCTGGTGATATCCAGACTTCAAGTCTAGCTTGGTGAAATACTTTTCTTTCTGCAACTGATCTAGCAAATCATCTATCTTGGGCAATGGATATCTGTTCTTGAGCGTGATTTAATTCAATGCCCTCTAATCTATACACATCTACGAAGTCCCATCCTTCTTTGGCACACTGATGATGGGTGACCCACATGGTGATGTACTCAGTCAAATGACACCCTATTCTAGTAGCTGCTGCAACTGTTTCTTCACCTCACTTGCTTCTATAACAAACTGCTTATACAACCCAATATTTGGCAATGGGGAGTCTGGCAATAGTTGGATCTCGTGCTCCACTTCTCTCTTAGGGTATATCCCTTTAGGCTCTCGAACGCATCCTTGTATGTCTATAAAAACTCCTTCAACTGTTGTTTTTGTTTCTTAGTACACCCCTCTAGGGATGCCTTGCCTCTTATTGACTCTTCTACAGACTGATTTTCCCTTAAAAACAATAAAACATAATTCTTGCTGGAATTGATTAATTTCTTGGCTTGGTTGGCACTTACTAGTGAAATTTTTTACTTGCCTTTGTGTTTGTTGATGATGAATGATTTTCCATCCTTGATGACCTGGTACTGGTTATCTCACCTCGTGAATATTGCATCACACATGTACATGTATGGACTCCCAAACACAACTCCACATACATCAAGGGGAACCACATCCAGATCTACATCATCAATAAAATCAACACTAATAGCAAATCGAATTTTACACTGTTTTGTTATCTTCATATCTACATCCTTATGTACCCATCCCAATGGATATGGTTTTGGATGATCACGAACTTCCAACCCCAAATTCTTGACTAGATATAATGCAATGAGATTTTCCTACAATCTGGAGTCAAACATAGCATCAACCTTCATCTTCTTGACCTGTGTATTTACATGGAAGAGTTTGGTCATTTATTTCTCTTTTTGTTGCTGAAGGCTACGCAGATTCACCTTCTTCTACATTAATGTACAAATTATCTTCTCGAATCAGTGGCCATGAGATTCTTCTTCTTATTATCCTTCTTCTCGTTCTTTAGGTTTAGCTCTAGATGCAATTTCCAGCACTTCTCCTCTGTATGGCCATCAATCTTGCAGTGGTTGCAGTGGTTGTTAGGATCTTTGCACTCATCTGTTGTGGCTTCCATATTTTTATATTTTCCCCCTTTTTTCTTTTTCTTCCCCTCCTTAGAAGCATCTTGTTGCTCCTTTTTCTTCGATCCACTTGATTATGCTCTTTTCAGGCCTATGTTCTCCAAGTGCTATGCTTGTACATATGCCTCGTCCACTGTTTTGGGCTTGAACAACATCACTTGCTCATGTAGATGGCAGTGTAGACCCCCCAAACACTTAAGGAGTACATTTTGGTTCTTTCGAGAGATACCCAACATTATAGCCATCTTTCTGAATTTTGTGGTGTACTCCTACACGCTTTAGCTCGACTTTTGCCTGAAGCAATGCTACTAGATCCAATGGTCTTCCACGTAACCAATGGGATAATAATGTGACTTAATGAGGGTTTTGAAATCCTCCCACTTAGTCACTGGAGGTTCTCTCTCCAACCTTAGGTTTTCCGTGTGGCTCTCCCACCAAGTCAGTGCATGGCGATCTAGTTTTAGTCACACGAATGAGATATTCTACCCTTCCTCAATCTGATGGACACTGAAATAAACTTCTAGTTGTTGCAACTAGTGGCTCAGCTTTAGAGCATCGATGTCATCATGGTGTGGCTTGATATTACCTTTTTCTTCCACTTTAAATAGGGATTGGTTCACGACACTTGAATTGGGTTGATATTTTCTGGGTTCTTTCTTCGACTGGTTATCTGCATCTTCCTGATCTCCTAATGCCCCTTCTGCTTTGTCCTCTGCATTTGAAACTGATTCTTCTCCAAATATCCCCAACTTATTGCTTAGGGCCACCATGAAGAGGTTTACATTGTATTTTATATCCGCAACTTGTTTTTCAAGCCGTGAAAACCTCACCTCTGCAGGCTCACGAGGTTCGTCTAGATATTCGTCATCGATGATTAGGGTTTTACGATTTTTCAGTCTCGCCAATCTAGATCCCTATAATATCCACAAAATACCCAAAGAAACCTTCTTTGATACCAAATGATCCGTAAAATTTTGTGGATATTCCACTAGGTCGTTCATCACAACAGATCTGATAATATTATATTAAAAACCTAAGATTCTACACTATTACAGTTTTATTTAATTTCTAGATATGTAAAATTAACTGTAATTACTGCATGCATGTAAAAGTAAATCAAGAAGAAAATTAGAGAATGAAAAATAATCTCACACACACATAATACACAAGATATTCTCTCTGGGAAACCATTTCGGGAGAAACCCAACTGAAACGTGAGGTCACTTCGCTCTCTTTCTTTGTCTGGAAAAATGGCTGCAGATACAAAGAAGTAATGTTTGTGGACCGTGGGCTACTATAGTGCATAGATCCTCTCTATGTGCTCTACCTCCTATCTCTCCTAGCTATCTTTGCTCAACTATGGAACAAAATGCTCTCAAAAGAATGGCCCACCTCTACCTCCTAGTGGCCCAGTTATAACACAGCCTGATAGCCTACTAGTGGTTAATTTTGACTACATCAACTCTTAACTAAAGTTACAAAATAGACTCTCCTAGAGTCTTTTACATCACAAACACGTGGCTAGCCCCTTTTCCATGAATAACGGGGGTTGAAGTGACATCCTCTTGAACTATAGGTGTGAAAACAGGAAGGTCAACTTCTGAGTGGCATAACTTTTGCATACAGACTCTGATAGACGCAATTCTTGTGTCGTTGGAAATATCTGTGTGTGTAGAATAGCATGAAAGATACAACACCCTCACGGAAAATTTTTACCCCTAAAAATCGTCGTTTGATGCCTCAAAATGCTCCTGGAAGGTTTCAAACCCCATTTTGCGAAATTGGGTCCCGTGAATAAAAATGGTCCCATGAGTTGATTCCTCCACTTTTTTCCACTCCAAATGCATCGAGATGGATGACAAACAATTAATGATCCAATTCAGATATAACGCTCACACCACTCACTTCAATAATCAACAACCTTCAAGAAAATAACAATCATTTATTTTCATGACACTCAGTCATTCTAAAGCTTGTCTTACAGAAGCATGTATGCTTTCAATCCATCAATCATATATATTACCAAATTTTAACAACCCCTCACATTAAGCGATTCACGCCTCTATCATAATCCATTGATTATTCTATATTAAGCATGCATTCACATATCATTCATTTCATAGCAATCCATATCCACTAAAGACAATCATAATTTATACTCATGTGCCTTATTGGCACTCTAAGCATCATATATCTTCGTACATCCAAATTCATGGTACCATTTATAACACTCATCACTAGATGATGAAATCATTATCATCAAATCTAGAAGCACTTTAGCCATGACCCATGGCCTCAAGCATACAATGTAATCTTGCATTCACTTCATGTATCACACATCTCCATGTGTTCCTTCATACATAAATGTTCTTTAAATTCTATGTGTATCACTCACTTATCTAACTTTTTTCCATCATGACATCTCACTCATGCACAAAATTCTAATATTTTTACCAAATATTATGTGTTGGTAGCTTCTTTCCTTAATCATATCCCTCTTGGGAATTCATGAAATATGTGCACTTAAGTGAAACATAACAAACAATAAAAACTCAACCTGAAGGAATTCTTACCCCATTCTTTCAACCATTCAATTGTTGTAGCATGGCTGATTTCCATGCTTACATGGTTGTCATTACCATATATACATAGTTGATGATTCCTCAAGAATTTCATGTCAGTCTCTCTTTAACCTTCCTTAGCAATAATTATCTTTTCACTGTGAGTAGGGTTCTTTTTATGATTGAAGGTATTTATGTTGCCTTAAATTTCTTTTCCAGTAAGGATATTTTAATATCAAATTACTTATAACAGACTGCATCTTCTCTTGATCCACAATTTCATTCACACATCAACTGTTAATCAAATAATTAAATCATGTGCTACAACCTTTCTAATTCAACAACCAATTTCATTATATTTACACACACCCATTAATTTTCAATATATTCTAGGCATTGGTGATCAATCAATCTATTTCAGCTTATAGCCTAGTCAAGTCCACCCTGACTAATTTTTAAATATTCAAATATTCTCTATTATGAAAATTTGCATTTATTTAGCAAGGAACTTGGAAATTTCATCCAAAACTTAACACATCAAGCATAAGCAATAAAAAATAATTAAGGTTTCCTTAGTCATTCCAGGGGGAGGCTCCCCCTTTCATACCTATACATATAGTTTTCCTCAATATACATTATTTAAATATCATTAATTATCATCAAGTTTTTGACCCCTATAATGGCCCTTCTTTTAAATATCTAATCATTTTAGAAGCTTTTCCATGGCTCCCTCATCTTCTTTAATCTCACCACTAAAGCTAGGTGTCTTTACCTTTGTAAATTCCTTAAGCAAGGAACTCTTTAAAGTCCTTTTCTTCCTTTTCTTAAGAAAGCCCAACCTAGTTGCATCACCAAACAGTGTGTCTGAACTATCTATCTTCTCACCAAAGGTATTTTTTGAGGTATCATACTAGATGTTTCTTTCTTGATACTCCTAAAATTCTTCCTTGAGGAGATTTTTCTTATATAAATGGCAGTTATTTCATAATTTTTGATGGGATTAGCACCCTCTTAGACTAATTTCTATCCTTATTTCCTACAACTAGTCCATGCTATAACTACCTTTTTATATTTGATAGACCCTATATCAAGACTACGTTGATTTTCCTCTACTCATATTGGGCTACCTTTTATGATTAGCTTTGTAACAATCAAGCTCAACTTTTAGGCTTCTCAACTCCTCTACTAAATATGGAGGAATTTCAATAGGCTTCCTCCTCTTTGATTTATCATTCCTAATATGTGATTTTTCCTCCATGTTGTACTATGCCATTTGATTTAACCTTATTTCCTTATTTTCATATGTTTTATTGTGAGTTTAAACAACACATCATTGTTAGTTTATTAGTAGGATTGGTTTCAATCATGACTAGTTGCCTTCGAAACATATGCATCATCATACAATGTGTTGAATTTGAAGTTTTGCTTCAACTACAAGTCACATTTATAATCCTAGGTAGCATTCCAATTAGTATAAATAAATTTTCAGAACCAAATAATCGATTTATTATATAAAAACCACATAGGGACATTCACCAATTACCTTTCCTCTTTCGTGAGGAAAAATATCATATACACATCATTTTTACTCACTTTCCAAGTACTTTCAATAATTTATCTAAGGAGATCAAAATTTCCATTAGGCATAAGTCTTCAATGTGATCACATTCCACAACTAGCAAGAAGATGACATGATAAACATAAACATTGACTAGCCCAATGATCCACTCAACTGAAGATGACTCATAGACCACCCTTCAAGGATTGATAGAGACTAATTCAGGATCCCTACAACAAGAATCTAGAACAAATTTCCCAACAAGTACTTTTATAAAATATGTCTTAGTATGGAAAAGCAACAAGTAAACAAAGAAGAAAAATAGAAGTATTGGAATCGAGTATTGAGCCTTGGTATTCAAAAGTAATTGTGCAAGAAAAGGATATGCCCATAAAAGCCTTAAAGAAAGGAATCAAAATCAAAAGATAGCTTCAAATATTAATAGAGAAACTACAACAACAAAAAGAGAAAGAAATAGAACCCAAGAAGTAGTTATTTCTCTAAAGAAGAAAACAAAAAAAGGAAAGATAAATCTCAATGTTACTAAACCAAAAATGTGAACCATTGACTTAATTCATGAATCACTACTAGTCAACCCCATGCCTATTATTTAAGAACCTTCAAACATATTCAATTGTCTCTCAACAATTCTTTTTAGTTGATCATATCTCAATAGTCGACTACAATTAATCATCTCTCAGCAAACAACCAACCTAGCGTAGCCAACCTAATAAGCTTAGCAAAAAATCTAGCAGAAAATAAAATGGCATACTGATCAACTAAAAAAACAAGAAAAATAGTAGATTTATTACTTATAGGGACTTGAACAAAAACAAAATCAACCTTCCAACCTTCCACTACCAATCGCCTCAACATTTATAGCACCAACTTAAGAAACTTAATTAAGGCACTGTGGTAGCCCTTTTCTATCCCTTTAGTAATTGACATTGTGAATTTGTAATCCATTTAAATATTGTGGGAATGTAAAAATAATGATTGGTTGAGAGTGGAAATTGATTCAGAGTTTGGGGATAGGAATTGCTTGGGAAGTGAATTGACTTCAAGGTTCTTCATTTAATATGCCACCATTGTTTTTGACTGGGTTTAATTTCCTGCATATTAGGCAAGGAAGTGGAGTATGGACATCCTTGAGTGGAGGACAAGATCATACCTCATATATCCTCATGATCCATGTTGACTGGCCAACATACAAGGGATAGGTGAGGGTTTAAAAGGGAAATATGACCAACAAGAAAAAGGGAATTTAGATAGATAAAGAAAAAGGATTTAGAGTCGATACATGTTGATATGGTGTGTTTGGGATTGAGAACAAAGAAAAAACATAGGACAGTGTGTTGTGGTTGCAGTTATGCTAGGATATGCATATGGAAATTACAAGAAAACTCGTAGGAAGAAGAATGTTAGGAACAACATTGGTGAACGAGCATGCTGAGGAGCATGGTTGAAGAGAAGAAGTTGATGGAGAGACTGTATATTCTAGAGACCTACTAAGTTGAGCAGGTGGAAACACATTGTGCTATAGATTCTTGGTTAGTAGAGGGAAAACTCTATGTTTTATTGATATTTGTGGCGTTAGCATATGGAGCCTTAGTGTACTTTGGATTATTGGTTGAACAAATGGAGACACTAAGGGATATAATATTGTACTAAGCAAGTGCATATAAGGTGATCTTTGGATTCGTATGTCAACATATTGATTGGCATCCGTCTAAATTCCCTTGAACGCTTACTCCTCAAAATTTAAATCTGGCTCGGGGTTGGTCAAATGCAAGAAAGATTGCAATGTCGTTGGCCTATAGCTAAGTGGAAAGTTGAAGTCCCTCCCTTAGTTTCTAGTCATTCATTTGATAAGATAAGTTGCTTACTTGTATTTTTTGTGTATATCTATGCACTTGAATTATGGATATTGTTGTATACGACAATGAGTGTATCATCACTATTGATGTAGGAATGTGTATTCCTATGAATTTGCATTGGGATGATTATGTGTTTGTTCTCATGATTAAGAGGGATTTTCATATCACTATGATTGTTATTACTTTCCTGAGTGTAGAAATAATTACATAACATGTATGGTTATTTGTCGAGTTTAGTTGACTATCATTGTGTGTGATTTCTATTGTTTGATACACTACGAATATCATGGATATATGTTACTTATAGACTGGATAAAGTTTGTGGTTGATGTTGTGTGTGTCTTGATATATCATTGGATCATGCAGTTCCTGTTTAAATACAGTATGTGATTATTAGGATTTTGTGTATCTAGGTTCATAGTTAAGACATAATTATACTTTAATAAAGTTTGATGCTTGTTGGTAAGCATGTTGAAAAATTGTTTTCTCTTATTGTGGTTGTGTTTAATGCCTATATTGTTTATGTGGGGATGAGGGATTCATTCATGTCATAATAATGGTGTTGAGCATTTATCGTCATTGAGAATGGATTCGCAATCCATTGAAATCCTTAAGAATTCTAAGCCTGATTGTCACCAAACAATAGGCTTGTGCTTAGGATGCATGATCTTTGATTGACTTGCATTAGAGGTGGATTCTACAAAGATGAATAAATGTCAATTCGAATGCATATACATATATGTCCCTAGGAATAGACGTGCCTCCATGGGATGGAAACCTTGACATCTATTGATGTGAAGCAGTGACATTCTCGGGAATAGAGATATTCTTGTTTCAGGGAACAAAAATATGTTGGTTAATGTGGAGGGTCACAAGTGACCATAAATTGTATAACATGTAAACATGAAATAACTCAAGGGGTTTGTCCTTGTGGGAGCCCCCAACCTAGTATGAGGTGGATTCCACAATGAAGTTTGGAGGATGTAGCAAGTGACGTGGTTGGTTGTTGATGTAGCACCATTATGGTAGTCACACATGGAAATGGAATTGTGGTGCCACATGGTTTGGGAACACCATGTGGAGCTAGCATAGATTCCATGTGGACAGGACCACATTACCATGGAAATTGATCTCTTAAGATGTTTTTTGGTGCCATTTTGTAGTGGGGTGTAGTGTTGAAAGAACTCGCCACGTAGATGGAAGGTGCGGGATGGAGAGTATCTCTATAACCTAACATATACATTTATGTCACATTACAGAGGTTGGAATGCTACACACTAGAGAAGTAGGGATACAATATGACTGGTGCACTAGATGGGGATTTTTCCATTAGTTTATGTGAACAAGTATGTTGAAGTGAGAGTTTTTTGAAGTAGAACACTCATAGAAGTGGGCATTATGGTGTGGTGTCATCATGTTGCCACACTAGATTAGGGGTGATGTGGAAAATCCATGTAGGTATTTAGGTTATCATGTGGTAGTACTTGCTGACATGGCAAGGGATTAAAGGGCCAAACTTTATATGGGCATAACTCTCCATATATGTATTGGATTGCAATAAAATTTATATTGTTTGAAAGCTCTCGATTAGCTGGATGTGATGGTGGTATCCAAAGTTAATTCCACTAACTTTGGGAAAGCATAATTTTTATAACCCCATCTTCATGAGGAGGCCATGGAGGTCACGTTAATTGAAAGTAACAGCCCCCACAAGCCTAGGGAAGCCCAAGGGGGTGGGAGGGAGCATTACAGAGAATCCACCATAATGGCCTACCAGAGTATCAACGACATCAACTCAGCATAAGAAATTGAAAGGGTATTGTTAGGTCCCTATATTACTAGTGTAGTCCCCATATCATTATTGTTGTGTCCCATGTAGCCCTATAGTGCTATTTTAGTGCCCCATAGAAGCCCAATATTGTTATTGTTGTGCCCTTACATTACTATTGTTATGTAGGCCCTAATTATATTGTGACCCTTTAGACTACTATATATACAAAGGAGGTATTGTCATTTCTATCATCTAAGAATTGTTCATTTATGTGATGTAAAAGAAGGTTTTCCTCTTGAAGAGACTTATTTTCAAGTCGTTGATATATATATATATATATATATATATATATATATAGATATTTTTTATCTAGTTACATAACATTTGGTATCAGAGCTTTGGATCCTAGGGTTTTGCTACTTCAAACAAGCCATCTTGGAATTTTTGCTATAATTTTTTATTCATGAATCAGAAGAAGATGAGATTTCAATCATATGGAGTATAAATCTTGTTGAATCTCGTGTAAAAATTGTAGTTATTGGTTCCCTATATTTTTGGAAATATGGTCCAGATAAATTAGGGTTTCTGCATGCTCTAAGATTAAGTCTAAAACATGTGTTTGGAGAAAAATTGCCATAACTTTATCTTCGTGCATCAGATTTGAATTTTGTAAAATTTCAGCAAATTGCATGGACTATAGTTACTTGTATGTAAATTTCAGGTTTGAAGGTTAAACAATGACATGTGGCATCCCATACAAGTTCACCCTATTGAACTAGTCCATAATAAGGTCATCGTGGGGGATTTAGCATAACTTTATCTTGAAGAATCCAATCTTAGTATTACTTGTGGATTGGAAAGAAGACTCATGGGGCTACCATATGATGGAATTTCATACCTCAGTAAGCCAAAATTATAGAGATAAAACAGTTTCAACTTCAAGCTCTAGAAGAAAGAAAAAAAGGTGTGTATTTGTTTGTATTTGCATAAATTTTATTTGAAAAAGCAGTGTGAAGTAATTCAAAGGGATAGTAAAGCATATATATCATTATTCGGTTCTAATATGCCTTGCAACAAGAAATGGATACTCCCAGTAAGAAACCATAAATCTCTACTATGACAAATGAAGAAGATGAATAAATGTAACATGATATTTCAAAATTATGAGACCAAGTGCAACAAATTTCACTCTCACAAAGAGTAACCAAAAATGAATTGAAAATGATGATGAATGTTAATATGGATGGATTAAAAGAGAACATGGATGGTTTAGAATCAAGAATAAAAATGGATATGGGAGGTTTGAAGGATGATTTAGAAACAAAAATGGAAGGTTTGGAGGATGATTTAAAAGTAGAAATGGAAGGTTTGACAAAGTTGCTACAAGAAATGCTTCCTAATGATGATAAGGTATTCCATTACACCAATGATGAGAAAAAAAATGTGAATCATGTTTTAGAGACTCTAACTTTTGGTTGAAGAGCAACCACATTCCAAATATCGATATGAGGAAGTTTGACGGCAAGGATCCGGTAACATGGATACTACAGATGGAGCAATTCTTTGATTTACATGATGTGAAACACACACAAAAGGTATGCATTTCATATTGACATTTATAATCCAATTCATTTGTGTGGTATCGATGGATTTTCTCTCGTAAATCTCTTGTAACTTGGTCATTTTTTACAGAGGAATTGATAGCACATAATGAGGATAAAAATAGCAACACCTTCTTTAGTCAATTGATAAATATCAAACAAAAGGGTTTAATGGTGGATCACATTGAGGACTTCCAAATATTGCATATCAAGGTAATTAATATTCTTGAGCAGCATATGATGATGTCATCATAGGTAATTTAAAGGATAATATCCAACATGAGGTTTTCCTTTGGGAACCTAAGTCGTTGGAAAATGCATTTACGGTGGAAAGAAAAGTTGAAAGCAAATTTATGGAAACAAGGAAGTTTACTAGTCACAACTATAAAGATGGAAGTTTTGTTTCTCCTAGCCTTCCACAATGTACAAGGTTGACACCACAAAAAATGGAGAAAAAAAAAGAAGAAAAAGGGTTTTGTTATAGTTGTAACAACAAATACACTAAAGGTCATAAGTGTGCCAAGAAGAAATTATTTTACATAGATTGTGAAGAGGAGGAAGAAAAGGAACAATAAACATCAAAGAAGAAGATATACATCAGGAAACAATAGCGGGGGCTAAAAAAGGAGAAATGAATCTAACCATATCTCATATTGCATTAGAAGTAATTACCACTCCTCAAACTCTCAAGATAGAAGGATACATCAAGAAGAAAAAGTTAATAATATTGATTGATTCAAGTAGTGCCCATAGTTTTATTCATTGTAATATAGCGAAGGATTTGAATTGTGTTCTGTACCCAGCACCAAAGTGTAAAGTGATGGTTGCAGATGGAGGAACTATAACTTGCTCGGGGAAATGCCATAATATCAATCTAACCATGGATGAATATGTATTGAATAGTCCAATGATTTCCATTCTAATGTGTGGTGTTTTTTCTGTATTAGGAGTGCAATGGTTACAATCTTTGGGGATGATATATTTTAATTTTCAAGAACTTTTTTTGAAAATTTTCTACCAAGGAAGAGAAATTGAATTAAGGGGTATCGTTGGGAAACCTAGTAAGATAATCAGCTCTAATGGAATGACAAAGATTTTAAATAAGAAACAATGAGATGTATTTGCACAATTGTTCTCACTAGATGTTCAAACATCTAAATCTCCCATTTCCCCATATCTCCAAAAAGTCCTTGACAATCTTTCTAAGGTATTTGAGACTCCCAAGGGTCTCCCACCTATTTTTCATCATGATCATGTTATTCACTTGATTCCAATAACTCTTCCTCCAAACATAATACCTTATAGATATCCATATTCCTAGAAGAGTGAAATTGAAAGTATGGCTGCAGAAATGCTAGAGGTGGGTATAATTCAACCTAGCCAAAGTTCTTTCTCTACTCCAGTGGCAATGGTACATAAGAAGGATGGAACATGGCATATGTATTTGGATCATAGGGAGTTCAACAAGCTCATTACTAAAGATAATTTTCCCATTCTTGTCATTGATTAATTGTTAGATGAATTACATGGAGAAATTATACTTCACCAAGATGGATCTTCATTCAGGATGTCATCAAATTAGAATGAAGATTGGAGACATTTTGAATTTTTTTTTTAGAATTCATGAAGGTCATTATGAATTTTTGTACATTCCTTTTGTCCTTACTAATGCACCTTCCACATTTCAAGGTTCGATGAATTCCATTTTCAAACCCTTCCTTCGAAATTTTTTGTTAGTATTTTTTTATGATATACTAATCTACAACAAGTCTTGGAAGGATCATGTTCAACAAGTTGATATGGTGATCAAACTATTGGAGGAGAAACAATTGTATGGAAAAACCTCTAAATGTCTATTTGGGGTACAAGAGGTGGAATATTTGGGTCATATTGTATCTCATGAAAGTGTTAAGGCAGACCCTAACAAAATTAAAGCCATCAAGGAAATGAAAATCCCCACAACTTTAAGGCATCTTTGAGGATTTATTGGGTTGAAAGGGTATTGTAGCAAGTTTGTTAAGAATTATGGGAAAATAACAACACCCCTAATGAAATTATTGAATAAAGATGCATTTTCTTGGACTCTAAAGCAACTAAGGCCTTTGAAAATCTTAAAGAGGCAATGTGTCACAAAAACCTTTATTATGGAATTTGATGCCTTGGGAAATGGAATTGGTGTTGTTTTAGGGAAAGAAAGAAGATCCATTACCTTTGAAATTCATCCAATCAAGGGAAAGAATTTACGAAAACCCATTTATGATAAGGAAATGTTGGCAATCCTAAATGTCTTGAGGTAATGGTGCACACCTAAATGAAAGACGCTTCAAGGTAGAAGGAGATCATGATAGTCTTAAATAATTATTGGAACAATCATTATCTTCATAAGAACAACAAAAATTAGTCACAAAGATGTTGGGTTGTGAATTTGAAATCATCTACAAGAAAGGGAAGAAAAATGTTGTTGTAGATACACTCTCAAGAAAGGATCATGTGGATGTGGAGGCATTGCTTTGTGCCATTTCTATTATCCAACCTGATTTGATAAATGAAGCAAGGGATGAATGGAAGAATGACAAAGAGGTGTGGACACTCACTAAAAATTTGCAACAAGATCCCAATGCATCTAATACTTTTATCTATAAAAATGATTCACTATAGTACATGGATCACTTATATCTATGTAAAAATTTCAAACACAAAGAAAAAGTTCTTTTGGAATTGCACACCTCTCTTATAGGAGGCCACTCGGGATTTTTAAAAACTTACCATAAGGTCAAGAAGGATTTTTTTTCAATGGCCTTAAATTTGATGTTCAGAAGTTTATGGCTGAATGTCAACAACATAAAGTTGAGGCAATTAAAAATTTGGGGCTTTTACAAGCATTAGTCATTCCAAGTCAGCGTTGGGAGGAGGTCTCAATGTATTTTATCACAGGTCTACCCAAGTCTGAGGGAAAGAGTTTCATCATGGTAGTAGCTAATAGACTTACCAAGTATGCACACTTTTATGCTCTACTCATCCTTTCAAATCCAGTATAGTCGCTACTGCATTTGTGTAAACAATTCAAAATTTACATGGAAATCCAAAGATTATTGTAAGTGATAAAGATCCTATTTTCACTAGAAATTTTTGGACATAATTATTTTCTTGCCTTGGTACTCAATTGGCTCATAGATCATATTATCATCCTCAATCTAATGGGCGAACTGAGATAGTGAACAAATGTTTGGAATGATATCTTTGTTTCTTTGTATCTGATAAACAAACACAATGGGTCAAGTGGTTACCTATGTCTAAATGGTGGTATAACACTTACTTCCATACTGCAACAAAAATGACCCCATTTATGGCACTTTACGGATATCATCCATCGTCCATCACATCATCTCTAGGAGACAGTTCTAAGGTTCGAGTAGTGGAATATCACATCAAGCATCAACAACAAGTTCTCCAATTCTTAAAGGATAATATTACTCGAGCACATAATCAAATGAAGCAACAAGCAAATCAACATCGTAGTGAAAGAATTTTTGACATGGGTAATTAGGTATTTTTATGGCTACAACCATACAAACAAATGTCACTCAAGCATACTAAGAAGGATAATAAATTATCACCCAAGTATTATGGCCCTTATAAGGTATTGCGAAATATTGGTACTGTGGCATACAAATTGGAGCTACCTACATCTTCACAAATACACCCAGTTTTCCATGTTTCATGTTTGAGAAGGTTATAGGTGACAAGATTTCAATTCATACTATATTGCCAAAACTTTATGAGGAAGGAAAAATCATATTAGAGCCTGAAGCAATCATGGAAATAAGAATATTGCAGCTACATAATTGATCAATTTTAGAGTATCTCATCAAGTGGAAGAACTTACCCACTAAAGATTCCACATTGGAGGATGAGTATTTTATATAAAAGCACCGAGAACTACTCAAGAATTGAGGACAACACCTTTTTTGAAGGAGAGGGGAATGTTAGGTCCCTATAATACTAGTATAGCCCCCATATTGTTATTGTTGTGTCCCATGTAGCCCCCATATTGTTATTCTCGTGCCCCATGGAAGCCTACTATTGTTATTGTTGTGCCCTTACATTATTATTGTTATGCAGGCTATAATTATATTGTGACCCTTTAGACTCCTATATATACAAAGGAAGCCTTGTCATTTGTACCATCCAAGAATTGTTAATTTATGTGATGTAAAAGGAGGTTTCCCCCTCGAATAGGCTTATTTTCAAGTCATTGATATATTTCTTCTTCTGTCTTGAGATCTGGTTACGTAACAGGTATGTAAAAAGAATAAAAATAAAAGTAGAAGAAACCAAAGGTCGTTATGACCTATCAACTATAAGAAATCTCTAGAACTACCCCTAAGGTGATTTTTGACCCATGTACTACAACTTATGCCAAAATGATATAATTATACATTGAATTTAGCAGAGAAAGTATCTAGGTATGTGTTATAGACATTTTTGGGCACTTCAACCCCAATCATAAATGTCCATAAATTGAGGGCTCCTAAGTCCCTAAAAGTGTTGCTTCATTGCCTAAAGGAACAAGGTCAGTTGATTACATCATCTCCCAGAAGTTCTCCACTAAAAAACTGCTCATAAATGGTCAAAAACTAGACCATAACTGAAACCCAGTGCAGAGGGTGCGATGCATATCACCTCCCCAGTGTAACAAGGTGTGATGCATACTGAATTTCTCCTCTGTAGGGTGCGATGGTTGGGAATGGACAAATGGCAGGGAAAAATGCGAGGTGGAAAGATCATGGAAACCTTCTAGAAGCTACCCTCTGACACTTGCCTCTTCTGTTTTCGACCAGGGATGAGTAAGAGATCATCATTCTCCAAGTGGAAGCAGGAACTATCAGAGAGAGGAAACTAATCAAGACCCCAGAAGATGACTCACCTCCCTATAATCATCTATATATGGATCCCTCATCAGAGAGATCCAGGGGCTGGAATTTTGTATCTTATAGAGAAGTGTTGTTGGTTTTCTGGTGTACATTCATAGTGTTGGGTGATCTAAGCTCTACTTGAGGTGAAGAAGGGATTTCTAGCTGGAGGATGATGCTGGGTCAGAACATATGGTTGTAATCCTCTTGCTACTTTTCATGTTAATAAAGCTATTCAAGTTTTCCTCCATATTCTTATATGTTTACTTATATATGCATTTGTATGGTTAACACACATCTGGTCCTGTGTTATTTATGAATATAGATCTTTGTTCTTCGATAGTAGTATGTTGCTGTGATTCCACAGGTGCTCTTTGAAGTTAGGCAGACGAAGAAGAAGCGGCAAAGCTCTATCAGGAAGGAGAGGAAATCAAGCGCAAGACTAAGGTTGGTCTCCTTGGTTCCCCTCTTGTCTATTTTCATAAAGGAAAACGAAAGTAGACTTTACTTGTTTGTTTCTAAGATAGCTACCAATCTTAGTGGGAATAGCAGTATCTGAGTGGACACTATTCCTGGTAACAAAATGGCGACTCCGATGGGGAGCAACTAGATTGCTTGTTGGCCTATCTATCTTTGTTTCTTTTATAAACTTATAGACGGAGCCTGAAGCCAAGCTAGCTAGCCTTCGAACTACATTTGTTATACAAATGCAAAGTAGATCAATGTTGCTTCAGTCTATCTCTGGGTTTTGTTTATGAATTAAACAATCGATTTTCAAACAGTCTAATTTCCCTAAGTGGTGGCTCTAGTAACCTATTTAGATCACCCCTGTGTTTTACATATACTGAACATTACTTACTCAGCCTAAATCCCTGAACTGAATTGCAAATTGTGAGTAAAAACTTGTTTAAAGTCTCGCACTAGTACCATCGCACCCTGCCTTCAAGGCAGACTGTATGCATTACACTTCTCGAGTGCAGTAGGTGCGTTGCATACTAAATTCATAGTGTGACAGGTGTGATGGTCAGGGAAGGTTAACTTTACCTTCAGGCTTTGGTTTTTCCTCGTTGTTTTCAGTCCTATTTAGGAGTTTTGCTGTCTGTAGTTAGTGTATCTATGTGAAAACCCCCTTCTCTTACATTATTCCGCCTCCATAGTGTAAAGAACTGTAAGTGTTTTTATGTATTGTGTGCCATTTTCAGTTCTCTTTTGCAAAAAAGTAGCATAGTCAAACTATTGTTTTTGGATCTGAAAGTGTTGTAGCTGGCATTTTCAGTTTTAGAAGACAATCCCATTGTTCTTGATAGTCAATTATACAATTAATATTGCATATGATTTGAATTAATAGTTTTTAAAGAGTCGAAAAGCAATTTTCATTTCGAAATCGCAAAGTGTCTCTCTTACCTTCACTTCATTTTGAAAAGGAACTTTTTGAGTATTGTCACTTTGAAAGTGATTCAGATTTGCACATAGCTTTCTTATCATCATTCATACATTAAGAAGGCTGAAAACAAATACATGCATGTGCATTTGCATTTTGACTACTTGGTTTGATTTAGGACAGTGCATTTAGCGTGTGCTTTGTGCTCTTTGCTGAAAGATTCTTAAATTTCTTTCCTTAGTAGCTAGGATTTTCATTGCCAAAAGAAGATTAAATGTTTGCTTATCATCTTAGACTGCATTTTAGGAATTGTATACACATCACGCGGTGAACCTGAAAGGCAAATTTTTAAGCAAGATCAACTTAAAATAAATTTAATGAATCTAACAATGATTTGGAACCTAACACACAACATCTAGAGGTCAAGGATAGAGACGTATTCCGACATCATAAAACCTGGTAATTGTTGTTTTCATTGTTGGTTGGGTGATTCCTCCACTCTGAGACGGCAAGTGCCCGTACGGACTTGTGCTCCCACGTACTGTCGAGTATATTTTGGGAGACCACAATAGGCTGCATCCTTTATCCTTAGGAAGCCGTGTCTACCACCCTATCGATCGCAATGAACTGAAAACAGCATTCGGGAAGACTGAATGCCGTACCGTAAAAAGTATTATGCAGTTTTGCGATTGGTTTGGTAATCCCCTCTACCTAGATCTCCAGAGAAGTCCATTTTGCTCCTTTTCAGACTCCTTAAAAGAAAAGGTCCTCTGAGCGCTTGTCACTTCAGGCTCAATAAAAATCGAAGGCGACTAGAGTCATCTTTTTGTTTTTTCTTGACTCTTTAAAAATTGAAAAAACAAGTTGTGTCAAAGCGTCTAAAATTCATTTAATTCGAAAAACATTTTTCCCTTTTATTTTGAGTTGATCAAGTAATCCACAATCATGGAAGAAAGTCAATCAAAACCCCATCGTTCACAGAGACTTACGAGTCAACTATCGTTGACTCCGGAAGCGAAGCCATTCCGGTTGAAGCGAACTCATTTGACTGGATCAAAGTCCCCTAGGTTGGTTGGAGCAAGCACTCCAATATCCTCAGAGACTCTGGTTACTCCGAACATTTCTAGTATCCCTACCTCAACAGAAAAAAATCCGCAACAACAAAAGGACATTACAACTGATCCTAGTGTGATGGTTAACACTTCTATTCCTGGACTGGCTCCATCTACAGCTGATCCGGAAGGTGTTGCTGCCCAACCGTCTGTTGTTGCAGAACCAATATCTTCTTTGGCACCAGAAATATTTTACGGACCTAACGGTCTACCTCTTCCTCCTAGATTGATTTCCATAGAAGAGATTGTGGAAGATCCTCCATCTAGCACTCCAATGCAACTTGGAGCTGGGATCGCCCTATATCCTTCTTCATCAGAAGACATTCACCCGCCATCAGAAGTTCCTAAAGAATTCTAAGGAATCTTTTGGATAGACTTAATATGTTTGAACAACCGTCGACATCAAGGACTGTGTTACCCGACACAGCAACAGTAGAAGCTCCTTCTGCTACTCCGACAATGTTCGCCAGCGTGCCGTCTGTCCCAACCAACTTTCAATCGCTGGATGGAGTCCATCCAGGGGCTATTTCAACAGTATGGATTGTTCCCGTTTGTTTGTCCGGAATTATATCTGGAATCTCTTATGTTGAGTCTCAACAAGTTGATCCTTGACAAGGTCAATTTGGGCAAACTGGTCCCCAAAGGCAAATCATTCCTTTGAGTACTAGATTACCATCATATGGAGGGCCGTATACCCTTTCATTGCCTTCCTCAAAAGGACAACCATGCGTGAGTTCACAAAAAAATTTGGGTTATGCTGGAATCACGACTAGCGGTTGGGTGCCAATCCTACCTCAACAACCAAGAGTTGTATGCTCAATACAACAAAGTTTACCTATGAAAAATATCCCCACTACGCCTTCTATTGTGGCAGTATCGCAAGTACAAGCGTCACTAGTTGCATGCCAACCTCAAGTTTCGCAGGTTGTAATGCAACAAACTCTTGTACCTACGACATAACCGCAATCACCAAATAGTGGAATGGCACAGGTTAAAACGGGGAACACCAACCCCCATCTTGGTCAAACAGTCAGTACTGGACAATAGCCTATGACTTCACAACCGTGGCTGGTGCAATACCAACAACCGCAATTCCAGCAGACTTACCAAGGATATGAGCAACAAGTCTTTGCAAGTAATGGGCAGCCATATCAACCATATCATAATGGTTATGCCCATCAACCTTACAAAAGTTACCAACATCAAATGCCATATGCTGGTATGCAAAGATCGACTGCTCAAACAATTCCTTCTTATCCTGGGTATGCTCAACCAAGCTTGAATCAACAGTTGCCTTCTGTGGCAACTTTAGAGTTACAGGATCTAAGTCGACTAACGAACGATCCAATTGCCTACACCCCTTGGTGGCCGACGATTCCACATAAACTTCCGTCTGATATTCCTAAATTTAATGGAAATCCGGGCGAAGACCCATCGAATCATGTGATGACCTTTCATCTATGGTGTTCATCAAACACCCTCAATGATGATTTGATTAGGCTTCGCCTCTTTTAGTGCACGTTAATCGAACTGCCTAGAGCTTCGTTTGTTAACTTCAGTACCCTAGCCAAAACCCTTTTAACCCATTTTCAATTGCTTATAAGGTACGAAACAGGAACTGAGCTACTTACCAATTTCAAACAAACGACGACCACTCACATATCTGATCATATTCATGAATGGCGACATCGTTGTAGAATGGTAAAAACCTATGTTCCTGATCACCTATTGGCTGAATGGTTTATTAAGTCACTGTTACTCGCTATTACAAAAGATGTGGCAAAGGGAGGAATTGTCACTAAAGACCAAGTTATTGCTCATGCACAATATCTAGACTTGATCTATACTTAGTCTAGCATGCTCTACGATAAAATCCCTGATGCTCCTAGACCAGAATTTTCTGTTCCTCCGCCTCCTAAATCAAACAAAGACTCTCATGCCAGCGATGGTGTGATAGGTACAACAAGCACTAAAACCGCAAAGGCTACATCGAAAAAGGCCCGCACGGTTTTGAGTCAAAATGCAAATGATGAACTTCTAGCCTTGGAAGTACATGCCGTGTCGATAGACAAAGGTAAAGAACACAAGCAACCGGGAGGCAAGAAGAAAAAACAAGGGAAGAAGAAAAACCAAGAGGACTCATCTCCTAGAAAATATTCTGCAAACCCTTTTGGGAATGGGAAACCCAAAACTCCATGTCATATATGTGACGAGGATCACTAGACTAGAGAGTGTCCATATAAAGATGAACTTAGAAAATCCTTCAAAAGTTCAAAAACCTCGGCTGTATTGACTGATCTGTTTCCAAACCCAGGAACAAATCTGGTTGCTGGTGAAAATGCTTCCCCGTCCCAAGTGCTAATGTTGTCAGTTTCAAAGCAACTGAATGATGCTCTGATATCGTCAAGGATTAAAGATTACGGGAATCCACAGATGTTGAACAACAAGGATAATGATCAACCTAGTAGTTCAACAACAACTTCGACCGAAGTTGTGCCACCCATAATTCCTGAATTAACAATAAAACCGCCAATGGGAGTAGTACACAAATTGACGTTTAATCCTCGTGCCTGAGCAGCACAACACTATAGTATAGTGGAGGATTTAGCCCAATCTCCCTCCGCGATGTCGACTCTTGAGGTACTGCAAAATTGCCCCTCCCAAAAGCAGGCTTTATTATCAGCAATAGGTGGGATTGACCCAATGGATTCCAATCTTGTATCTTTTAATCATAAAGGATACGACTCTCAGCTACCAGCTCAACTAGCTTTCATCATTCAAGTGAAAGCCCTCAACAAAACTGTTCATAGAATAGTTATTGATGAGGGGGCATCCACATGTATCATGTCAATGAGTTGCTGGAAAACTCTAGGGTCTCCATCCTTGTCGCGATCGTCGATGACATTGAAAGCATTTGACAGACGAACATACACCCCGTATGGAATATTAAGTAACTTGCAAATCGAACTGGGGGGCAAAACAATAGAAATCGATGTTGAAGTCATCGACGTAAACCTCGATTACAACATCCTACTGGGAAGACCCTAGATATATGCCATGGCAGCCGTTGTGTCGACCTACTTTAGGAAAATTGCATTTCCTTCCCAAGGAGGAATTACAATCATCGACCAACAAAATTTTCTCCCCAACAGTTCGCAAGTTACGGGAAGCATTCCGATGATCCATGGAAGCCCTAGCACACTTCAAAATATCGGAGTAGGCCTACTAAAAGACCCTACATTAATGGTATCTTTTACCCTACCGCCTCCTACAAATTTGGCGGAAGTGGCTAATGTAGGAACCTGCAATATGATATCTTCCATCCAAAATATGTCAGAAAACGATGTTAAAATGGATCATCTACAAGTTTTGCCTCTAACTCCACTGGAAATATTATAGCAATCAATGTTTTCAACATGGGAGGCAAACCCACATCAACGCTCATAAAGTGTTTGGATAGATAGGTCTAAGGAATATGGCACCCTTTCATGTCCTTGGTCACAAGTACACTCTACAGACGAAGGAATCGTTCAATCGATGATGATTGATGGGGCACCATGGGAAGATTACCACCATCGTTCCCATCTTCTGAACTGGAAAGAAGATAATTCTGGTAACCTACAACATCCTTCAGTATTTGACTTTCTGGCGAATACTGTAAATACGGTGGATTCTGAGAGGAACCTATCCAATATCGAAGAGACTACTGCATAAATATCTCAACCAAAACAGATGTTGTAGAGAATATTCATGTTGGAAAATCTTGTTCTTCTTCAGAACTGGAAATATATAGCGCTCTCTTTTGCGAGTTTAGAGATGTCTTTGCTTGGTCATATGATGAAATGCCAGGTATTGACTCGAGCATAGTTGAACATGAAATTAAGATGTATCCAGATGTCAAATTGGTACGACAACGGCTACGGCAGGTGCACCCCAAGAAAGTCGTTGCCATCAAGGCGGAAGTTGAGAAACTCCTCCATGCTAGGTTCATTTACCCCATTCCTCTAACCGATTGGGTATCGAATATTGTTCTTGTGATGAAAAAACAAGGAACGATTAGAGTGTGCGTCGATTACAAGGATGTAAATCAAGCTTGTCCAAAAGACAACTACCCTACACCCTTTATTGACCAGATAATTGATGAGTGCGTCGGATGCGAAATCTTTTCATTTATGGATGGATTTTCCGGGTATAATCAAATAAATATCCGCCCACAGGACCAGTCAAAGACTGCATTCATTTGTCCATGGGGCACATTCACATATCGCAAGCTACCCTTTGGTTTGAAGAATGCAGGGGCAACTTTTCAGAGAGCAATGAACTATGCTTTACATGACATGAAAAACATCGTTCAACCACATCTCGATGATCTCTCAGCTCATTCACGAAAGCGGACCGATCATCCGCGCCATTTGAGAGCAATATTTCTACGTTGCCGACACTACAAGATACAACTCAATCCGCACAAATGTGTGTTTTGTGTCAGTTTTGGTCGTTTACTTGGCTTCGTAGTCTCAAAGGATGGGATTCGTCTTGACCCTTGCAAGGTTTAGGCAATCATTGATTTGCCTCCACCTTCAAACTTGCTTCAGATTCAGAAACTCCAAGGGAAAGTAAACTTACTTAGGAGGTTCATTCCAAATTATGCAGAACTAGCTAAAGGTTATACTCGTTTATTGAAAAAAGAAGTACCCTTCGTTTGGGATCAGGTCGCGCAAGCTTCCTTTGATGCTTTAAAGAAATCTCTAATACAAGCGTCATTAATGTATGCTCTTGATTATCAAAAAGACTTTAACCTGTATCTAGTTGCAGCAGATACGACCATAGCAATGGTTTTAGTTCAAGAAGACAATAGACTTGAACATCCTATATATTATTTAAGCCGAAACTTAAATGGTATGGAAATGAAATACTCCTACATTGAAAAGCTCGCCCTCGCAGTTGTTCAAGCGATACAGAGATTTCGACACTACGTCCTCTTTAGGAAAACTACCATTTTATCAGATTGCAACCCCATGACTTATATATTGTCGCGACAGTTGTTGGGGGGAAAAAATTCAAAATGGATGGCAATTATACAAGAGTTTGATCTGGAATTCAAAAAATCCAAATCAAAGAAAGCCCTGGTATTCGCGGAGTTACTATGCGATCTCCCATCGTCGTCCAACGATGCAACATCTGAAGAAGCAATCGTGGATGAAAATTTGTTTCTAATATCTTCAAGCGATTTGTGGTACGGAGATATAATCATCTATCTCCAGACACAAACATATAGGTCTAATACCTCACGCTTTGAACAACGACGTATTCGATACCAAGCGAAAGACTACGTGATCTTCGGTGATACTCTTTACCGTCGTGGTATCGATACAGTTCTGCGGAGGTGCCTCACCCATGAGGAGGCCGAAAAAGTCCTAAATGATTAACATTCAGGTGCATGTGGGGGGCATCAATTTGGTTATGCCACGACGTAAAAATTTTTGCGAGCAAGATACTTCTGGCCAACAATGTTCAAAGATTGCATAACCGTAGTCAGAAGTTGTCATGCTTGCCAAATTTTCGATAGCAAAACCAGAAGACCACCCGCATCGCTGCAACCAGTAGTAGCTGTTGGGCCATTCGCCAAATGGGGCATAGATTTCATGACATGTAACCCCACCTCGGCCGGGGGCATGGGTATGTCATAGTCGCAATAGACTATTTTACCAAATGGGCTGAGGCGATGCCTACATTAAACAACAGCGGCGAAATGACTGCCCTTTTCTTTTTTAATTACATAGTCTCCAGATTCAGCGTTCCACAGGCCATAGTCACAGATCATGGATCCAATTTCGCAATCACATGATGGTTGAGTTGGCTGCCAAATTAGGACTGTCTCACGACAGCTTTACTTCGTATTATCCGCAAGCTAACGGACAGGTTGAGGCAATCAACAAGGTCCTAAAGCGCATGCTGCAAAGGATGATCGAAGTCCACAAATGGGATTGGCACCTAATCCTATACTCAGCCTTGTGGGCATACTGGACATCGGTAAGAAATGCAACCGGGTTCACACCTTTTCAACTTGTGTACGGTCTGGAAGCAATCTTACCTGTTCAATGTGAAATCTCGTCCCTCAAACTCGCAGTTGACCTTCTCCCTGGAACCTCAGAAGAAGAGGCTCGTTTCTTAGAACTAATCTAATTGGATGAAACCCTTCGTGATGCAACTCATAAGAAATGAGTCAAAGCACAGTTCGACAAGAATTTCAAACCTCGCGTCTTCTCAGAAGGTGACCTAGTCTTACTTTACGACCAGGAATCCGATAAGTTGGGAGTAGGGAAATTCAAATCGTTATGGATGGGTCCCTATATTGTTAAGCGAGTATTAGCAAAAGGAGCCTACGATTTGATGGACTATGATGGGATTCCACTGGTGCAACCTCGCAACGGGTTGTACCTCAAGCGTTACTATGCTTAATTCTGCGTAGTAATCCTCATGCTTTTGTTACATTTTTGTTTTCGCCAAGAGCATTTATTCTGGTTAGGTAATCCTCTTTTTTTGTTGCAGATTTCAAACCTACTAGAATCATTCGTTGGATATGCCGACAGAGCAAGTTGTAGTTCGCAGAACCTGTCTTCTGCGGCATGGGCCATTTTCAATCCCAGCGGCGAGTTAGTAAGTTTAAGAGGAGTGTGTATTGGTCAGTCGATGAAAAATATCGTTGAATACATCACATTGATAGAACTCCTCTCTGATGCCATCACACATGGCATATGCCGACTTGTCGTCAGGCTAGACTCATAGCTTGTCATTCTACAACTCACCGGCATCTATTCCGTACGGAATCCAGCTATCTATCACATGTTCCTAAGAGTCAGAATTTTGGAAAGACAGTTCGATTTCATCCAATATCAACATATTTCCAGAAGTTTAAACACATTAACAAACTCATTGGCAAATTATGTGTTAGATAGACATTTGCGACATTTATAAAAAGTAGCATCACATCAATATATGCAGCAGGATCATGTAACTTAACCAAAATAAAGATTCGAAAATAAAAAATATATTCATAATTGTTTATATTTTTTACATAATGTTCTGTAACCAAGACAAAATCGGTCAAATGACCCAAAACGCAAAATTCTAGGGGGCACCCTAGTCTAATGATGTTGGTGATAACAAGTCACCGCCTGTGCAATCATGCGTAAAAGCCTGGTCCATCGACTCAACACTCCAGTAGTATGTCGTTGCAACTGCAGAGGCAACTCGTCAGTCCTCACATCTAGGATACCAAGGGTAAGGCCCTCGATCTAGTCCTGTAGTGCTGAAAGAGTCTCGACTACATCAAGGTTGCGAAGGATGGCCCTCCCCACAGCCTCTCCTGCTGGAGCGGCCGCTGGGTCTCTACGGCGTACTGCCGGTCGAACTGGTCCAACATTTGCATGAGCATATGAGTTTTGATTAGTCTTGATAAAAAAACATAAGAACATCATAAAGAACAATGAACAGAGATATGGTCAGAAGAATTACCCATGGCACCCCACTGCTCGCCAGCTGGCAACACCAAATCTGGGTCACCCCAGAAATCCATACCAGCATATGGGAACTTGGCATAAACCATCTCCTGACAATCGAACCACTCGAAGAAAGTATCAGAAAAAGAAATCTGGGGTTGTCCAGCATGTCGAGACATGAGGTCAACCCATCTCTGCATCCGCGGTTCGGTCGGTGGAGGTAGGCCAAGAGAAATGTACTGCGGCTGCATCAGTGGGATTCTCTCCAAAGCGAAAGCGGTCAAAATAGAACCATAGCCGAAGTTCTTGGATCTTCCGCTTTTCACCTTGGTCAGTTGTTCTTTCATCATAGAGAGTACTACATCACACCAATTGAACACCTTCGGTTCAAGGCATTCCTATGTGAAGAGCAGAACTACCAACCAATCTAGCAAAAGTGAATAGAATGGTTTGCAAGGGCCGGTCAGTGACATCTCGGGTATTGATCTTGCCGTCCGTACTCGGCTGAGATCCCTCTCTGTAGTGCCTATGAATGTACTCCCTCACGGACTCACCCCCATGGGCGGAGCCTGATAATGAGAGAGGGGCACCATGCCTCGATAAAATGGTCAAAAAATAGATGTCCACAACAGTCAAGGGGATCGATTTGCCCCTAATCTGGAACACTTGGTTGATAGGATCCCAGGCATTGAGGAAATATTGCAACAAATTGATTTGTTGCCTCATGCTAGAGATACGGAAAAACTTCAACAAGCCACAGTTTCTCAATGTAGCTATTGTGCCCAGATCATGTAAGGCAACAACATCCTCTTCTTCATGCTCGCATTCTCGCCATGTAACAACCATTTTTCTCCGATGAATCTTTGAAAAACAAACAAGAGAAGAGTCAGGATATTCATTTGGTAAAAAATAGGCAAAAATCTATGAGAAAACTGTGCAAAAACTTTCCTCCTTGTGACCATCGCACCCCAGTAAGTGTACTGGGAGCGATGCATACTGACTAGTTAGTGAGAAGACCAGTATGTATCGCACCTTTCGATTAAGGAAGGGTGCGATGGTCCCAGGGCGAGTTCTTCAAACCCCAGAGACTCAGCAGAACAAGGAAACAGGCTCAGAATTCAAAAAGAAAGGCATGTAATTGAAAAGCACAAGTTTAGCTCCTACCTGGTCCGAGCGGTGTTAGGAATCGTCCACAGAATCTCCCGGAATCAGTTGGTGAAAATCGAGGGGGAAAAGCACCTCTAAAGCTCCAACAAACCAAATTCAAATGAAATAGTAAAATGAGAGGTAAAAGTCACTTTTAATTCACCATGCACGTAATTCGAGTAAAATATTAGTGTTCTTAACTCATTTGTCAAGCATATGTTTTCATTTCTAATCGGTTTGATGAAGCAAATGAACAGGTAGTACAATCTTTCAAAGAACAAAATGCTAATGGTGAATCAAAGACTCAATGACCATTATCGCGAGCAATGTTACCGCAGGGTTCAAGCTCGTTAAAAAATGAACCCGCCACAAGCAGTTTTAGCGCATAGTTCAAGCTCGTTAAAAAATAAACATAAGTCATGAGCAAATGTTTCCTGTAGCATTTAAGCTCATTAAAAATGAACTGGTAAATAACCATTGTGAATGCCTTATCACCAGCTTTTGAGCCTTGGTTGTGTTCTCATCATCACCTCCACTCTATTTTTAGCCGATCATTCACCCCCATATGATTGTTTACCCCTTCAAGGGACATCTGCGAAGAGTGATTCTATTAGCCATCCTTGTGACACTACCGTGATTGGAAAATTCCAAATCTTACATGGAATCAGCTGCTACCCGAAACCATCACTCATTCCTCGAAAATGAGTCTTCTTTAAGCTCTTTTCAACTGACTCATAAAATATGAAAAGATTGCCGAGCGATTGGCCTCTCCGGCTCGTTAAAG
>APFE031391091.1:160457-180944 GCA_000404065.3 Pinus taeda
TTTATTTAAAAAAAATAACAAAAATTATTTAAAAATAAATAAAAATCATAAAATAATATACAACCATGGTCATGAAAATAAATATGAACCATAATACCTCCCCTCCCTCATCCATTAGCAGGCCAAGTCATCAAAATAAATGAGTGGACCCTAATGTCATATGCTTTTCATTTATGCAATGAAATCAAACGTTGGAAAGGCATGTAATGTAATGGTATTTTATGGATTATGCAATGAAAGCAAGACAAACCCTTTCTTTTTTTCACCAAGGAGAAAAAACAAGGAAGTTGTCGCACTTTAGATGTTCAAACTCTATAGGATCGAAATAACATTGTACCTAATATTGAAAATCACCATCCTACAACTACCTGTCATTATATGACAAAAACGTGGCACTACAACTTATCTATTATTAGAAATTTATAGACATTTCTAAGTGGTTGGTTGAGAATTCTAAGTTTTACACTTTATTGACTTTTGTTTATTGATAAAAGGGTTGTGAACAAGTTCCTCTCCGGTCAATGTATACAAATGAATATGATAGGGTCAATGTTTAGGTAAAATTAATAAACCTATTCACATGAAATAACACCTCGATCAATAAAACAAAATTCACAAATATAATATAATATAATATATATGTATAGCATTGTATTGTATATTACATGCATATATAAAATAATTTATTCGCTTTTATATGTGCAATTATAGTTTATTTGCTTTTATATGTGCAAAGTCGTTAAGTCATCAACCATTTACATACACTTTACCATAATCAACATGATTCCTCGATGGGGTGACAATTGGCGATAGTGTAGGATCGTTAGGGCCCATCCTCCTCACCCATGCGGCATCCATCTTAATGAAACATGTCATACACACCTTCACTAGGAAGGGCACAATGAAGCTTCTAGAAGCGATGAAGTTTATAATCGCTATAGTAGTTTTGATGGTGTATTGTTAGTTGTATGAGGTTATGGAATGAGAAGTGGCAGAATATTTTGAGTACTTATATTTATAGGGTGGCATTTTAGCCATGCCAACTCTTGCCCTTCTAGCTGAGTCGAGTTGCAAAGGAGCTCAAGCCAACTATGGTGGGTGTTGTAACATTCTGTAAGGAGATTCATGCAAGCGCGTGTAGGATCTGGGCTCGAGGCGACTCCACCAGTCTACTTGTTGTGTTTTCATGGCCTAAATAGTCCCACAACAGAAAGTCTTGGAAGGTAGAGTGGAGAGGTTAGGGTTCACATCAAGCTCCTGTGTTCTGGTAAGTGTCATGAACTATGTGTTAAGGTTGGCCTTTATTTTTTCATTATGTTGGTGTGTGCACATTTTAGTATGTTCTATTGAATTGCACTGGGCATCCATGGTTGATAATGTTGAAAGTGAGTTGAGTGTGTGGGAATCTAGAAGGAAAGCACCCATCCGCCCTCTAGCTTTTAGGCTCCTAGGCATAGCGTTTATGGATGAGTGTGTGTTTTGTGGAGGGCTTTTGCTATGGAGGGTGGTTTTCCTTACAGTGCAACTCATGTGTTGGGAGTGCGAGGGCCAATCTAGAGAAGGCTTCTAGTCTTTGGGTGTAAGAAGTAGATTTCACGACATTGGGTCTCATTTTTATTATTCCTATGTTGATTGCCTTGGTATTCTAAGGATGAGGGCGTTGTGGTAATTCATGGGTTTTAGTGGTGGTGGTATTTTCTAGACATTCGGTGTTATTCTGACTTTTTCAGTCCCATGTAGTAGCAACATAGTCTTTCCCATCGAGATGTAGGGCCATAGGGTTGTTGGGAAGTCCACCTTATGGATAACTGTGACCTGGGGGAAGAGGTAGTATCACATCAAGTTCCCTCTCCTGGAATAATTGAATTTCCCTCCCCCCCATTTGACTCTTTTGATGAACACCTTCAGCATATTACACTACTCTTGGTACAACTTGCTCAGGATCGACATGAGGATAGGAATAAGGTTATTGGGTTTACGAATGACCTCCAACAAAATCAGTGGTGTGTATGGACAAGCTAGCCTCTCTTCGTCATGGAAAAAAGAGGATTCATGAAAACAATGGAGCGAATGGAAGGCAAATTAGAGCACATGGAAGGTCGTGTTTATTATTCCTTCAGTCCACCTCTGTCACCAAGCCATAATCGAGACAACCCAACTCCGATTCTCCCTCCTGATCAGAGATGAAAGTTCGTTGCTTCTAGGTTCTTAGGATTTTTTGGTATTTTTGAGTTATCTATATGTGGTTCTCTAGTTCGCCTTTCTTTTTTATCATGTGGTTTTTCTATTTCCTTCTGGCCAAGAAGTCTGGTAGGAATGAGCCCATAACATATTTGAAATGAAACCCCTCATAATGTATCATTGGTTGAACTAATAGAAATTTCGATTTACAAAAAAATTCCATATTTTACATGATGGTATGCCACCATATCTTTGTGGAAATTGATCCTTACATGTTAATAACATATGACATTTGGAGAGCCTAGCTACAACCTTAGAGTGATAAAAGAAATAGTCACACTAGTTGTGTGAACTTCTAGAGCTTAGTGCAACAACAAGAAAACCACAATATTGATCTATGTCACTTAAATCATTGAGTGAATTTGGTTTTGTGCATATTAATTGTGAATTTCGATTTGTGGATTTGGATTTATAAATTCATATTTGTGAATCTACATTTGTGGACTAGTAAACATTTTTACACTAAGAAATGATTGAATTGGGTTTTCTTCACTAAATTTTCACGATATTGAGAATACCAATGTTTCATTATAAAGTCTCTTCTAAAAATAAGTAACAACAATCTCATTTCACCACGAAAATCTAGGTGAAACATTATTTCAAACACTCTGTCTACATTCATTAAAATGTCACACTTAATAGACATTGAAATTAAAACATTATCCACAAAAATAAACAAAAGAAACAAATAAATTAAATCCTCTCACCATGATATCTTTGTAAATATTGTTGTATTTTAGATTTGACATTTTATTGTATAAATTGATTACATAACTAATTTATCAAAGTTTATACTTGCACATTGCTCTTTATAATCATTTTCAACTCTTTTTTTCTTTTTTTTTTTAACGTAGCTTTTTATAGTCTATTTTTATATAAAAGCATGTATTCCTATTTGTGTAAATTATTTGTAATTTCATATGTATTAGCACACGATGAAAATTAATATTGGTGTAGTATGATCCGGATTATCCACAGTATTATATTTTTCATGTCGACGTTTCGAACCCCAAAGGGGGTCCATCACCAGGACCAAAAAATGGTAGATTATGAATGATTGTTCTTTGACAGAAGAATCCTTCGACTAGTGTATATATAAACCTAATTAATCCTAAATAGTGAAAGCCGACTTAACCTACATATATTAATTTAATTATTATTATTTATTTATTTTTTATTTCAATTTTAATTATTTTGTTTAATATTTATTTAATTTAATTATTCTATTCTAATTTATTTTATTAATTAATTATAAGTTTAATAATATTAATGAGGATGAAATAAACTATTTAATTGATTAGCTAATTAAATTAATTAATTAATTTAATTGATTAATTAATTAATTGGTTATATATATTAATTTAGTTTAAATTATATAATAAACTAATAATTAATTTAATTAATCAAATAAATTACTTTATTAATTTGGTTTATATATATATATTAATTTAATTTTTATGAGGAATAATAGTCCATTGTTGGACTATAACCTATAGGAGAAGTTGTTGTTTAAGGGAGGACAACTGTGTATTCCCGACTGTTCGATGAGGGAGAACATCATCCGGGAGAAACACAGTGGAGGCCTTGCCGAACATTTTGGCATTAATAAGACCTTAGATCAGCTCAATCACTTTTATTATTGGCCAAGGATGTGAAGGGATGTGCAGCGATTTGTAACCAGGTGTAAAGTGTGTCAGTTGGCAAAAGGACATAGTCAGAATATGGGACTCTACACACCACTACCTATTCCAGGTAGACCATGGGATTCAGTCAACTTGGACTTTGTCTTGGGTTTGCCAAGAACACAACATGGTCATGACTCTGTGATGGTGGTAGTGGACTGATTCTAAAAAATGACACATTTCATTCCTTGCAGGAAAACTAGTGATGCCACTCACGTAGCACACTTGTTTTTCACAGAGATTCTTAGGTTGCATGGCTTTCCTAAGTCCATTGTCTCTGACAGGGATGTGAAATTCATCGGACATTTCTGGTGCACCCTGTGGAAGAAGTTGGACTCACAGTTGAACTTCAGCTTCACTTATCACCCACAAACTGATGGACAAACTGAGGTGGTGAATAGAAGTTTAGGAAACCTGCTAAGGAGTCTAGTGGGAGAAAATTCACGTATGTGGGATTGTGTGCTTGCTCAAGCAGAATTTGCTTACAACAATTCACCAAACCGAAGCACAAGAAGTAGTCCTTTTCAAATTGTGTACGGAATGCATGAACTGCGGGATTTGGGATAGCTAGAGAAAAGAAGTGCTGACAGGGAAGACTTTGAAAGAGCAATTAACGACTACATGAGCAGGTAAAGATGAAATTACAGGACAACAGTCAGAGGTACAAACAGAAAGCTGATTTGAAACAACATGAGGTACAATTTAATGTGGGGGATCAGGTCCTAGCGCATTTGCGCAAGGAGCGATTTCCTAGGGGTGAATACAATAAGCTGAAATTAAAAAAAAATAGACCTTGTAAGATTTTGTGTAAGTTTTATTCAAATGCCTATGAACTGCAATTGCCTCCAAGTATAGGAATATCGCCCATTTTTAATGTGGCAGATTTATTCCCATACATTGCCAATCTGGAAGAAGATAGTTCGGCACAACCAAAGCAGGACACCGAGGAGGAGAGTAGTTCGTGGATGAGACAAATGCCTTCAGCTCAGCCGCTTGAAATCGAGGGAATCCTCGACATACAAGTGGCCAGGCAGACACGGAAGAAGGAGTACCTACAGTACCTCGTCAAGTGGAAGAACCACCCTATAGAGGACAGTTCGTGGCTTGAAGCGGGGCAGATACAACGTGCAAGATATTCTATCGAGGAGCTCATGGATCAGAGCCATGACTTTTAGTTACCCCAGGAGCCTGATGCAGGAGCATCCAACTAGGGGTGAACAAGAGGGAGTGTTTGTCTCACCAGTTAACAGGTTCACAGGTCATTGTACCTGAGTTGTTTTTATTTATTTATTTTATTTTGTTAGTTATCAATAGTTGGGACACGACAGCAAGTTCTGTTTTAGTTTTCTGTTAAGATGTTTTTTTTTAAAGAAAAAAAAAAGAAAACAAAAACTCTGTATTTTTAATTAATTCCAAAATTTAGGAAAATAGGAAATTAACAGTTACTCGCGGTAACTAACTGTAACTGTTGATAGTTTTTAAAACTGTTCCACAAATCATACAAAAAGAGAAGAACAAAACATTGTAAAGGTTGATTTCCATCATAACAGAAGAGTAATAGAAAATATACAAGCAACTTTCAAAATCATCTGAATCCAATTTGCAACTAGATAAATTCTTTTCTATTCCAAGATGTATTGAGTTCATTTCCAAACAAAAACAAGTATTGGCAAAGTAAAATCTTTTAGCAAGCATCGAGAATATCAAAGACAGCGAGACCGAGAGCATGGAAGTGTTGTTACAATCACATAGAGAGAAATACCGGGAAGAGTCAACAAACCTCACAAACAACTACCTACAGTTTTGAGGAGCATCAAGCATACAACAAAGTAAACAAGAAGAGGGTTTCATAATCAACATCACTAGATTACCAACACGAAGACAACATCAAAGACTAGGTACCACATGAATTAACACGCCATTCTTTTCATTACAAATATAGTTTGAAGGATAAATTACATAAATCCTTTAAATTCGTTTACAGTCTAAATTAAGACCAGTTCGTATTACAAATAGATAGAGAAACCTGGGTTCAAAAACTTGAAAATACATTGACTTTAAAAACCTCAAGTTACAAGAAAACTAAGCGACCTACCTATATTCTACAAGACCAAAATATGGACTAAATGACTGACAGAGAGGCCGAAGCCTGAGACCAAGACTCAGTAGTATCAACAAATGACAAGCACGAGAAGCATGGAAAGACCCTACTGCGTCTAGCGAGTCGCAAGAGGAGATGAAGCCACAATTGCTCACTTGCCATTCACCTGCAACCACCACATATAGAGAATTAATAGCGGGAAGAAAGAAAATCTCAGCTGAACAAAGAAAACAGGGTAAGCGTTTATCACTTACCCGAGAAAGGGTCGACGAATTGCAGGAGGAGAGGCCTCAACAGGTCACAAACCGACAAGGAATCCTACTCACAAGGAGCACTGACTATCAGAACTAGCAAGAAAAGCAATGTAGACATTAAATCAACGAAAGAAAGCATACCTGAATTAGCTGTGCGCCGAGGATGAGCACTAGGTCACCTCGTGGCCGCAACCTGGATGCACAGTGACCAGTGACGAGTTAAACAACGAAACCACCGAACCAGTAATCAAACAAAATACAATAACAGTGTTGCTAGATACATTCAAGGGGAAGCAACCCTTCACCGTGCCATAGAAACCTCTGAGCAGAGTTGTAGAATGCCAAGAGACAAGCCCAGAACCTTTAGGTAGACCAGCAAATAAAACAACAAGCCATTGACAGTGACTAAACACTAGCAGAGCTCTGCCACTGAGCAAAGCCGTGGCCGAAGAAACTAAGTAGAGTGCCATAGGAACAAAACTAATGAATCCTGCAAGTGAAAACTAGAGAGCAGACCCCTCAGTGCAAAATGGAATGAAAGTCGAAATGACAGACCAAGTGAGAAGTTAGGGTTTCAAGTGCAGCGTAAGGTGGGAGGACGGAAGCCAGAGGTAGAGGCAGGTGACTCCCTCATAGCCGAACTGTATCAAGACATTAACCACAACAAAATATCCAAACACCATCAAAATCCACAAAATCATTTTATTAATAATTCTATTTAATCAAATCTTGTATTCGGACAAAGGATGAGGGTTGGTCCCATAAATTTTGGTATCAGAGCAGGAACAGTTGACTAATTTTCTTATAAAATGGAAGCTGGGAGAAGAGGTCGTGGCAGAGCTATTCAAAGAGTAGTAGATGAGGGATTGAGGGAAGAGATTAGGATCCTGAATGCCCGTTTGGTGGCAGTAAAAGTGAGAAGGAGAAGGGATCCGGAAGTAGGAGATGACAGTGAGGAAGAGGCTGTAGTTACAATAGATGGATCAGATGAAGAAGGACCTGAGATTAAATTGTTAAGGTCAGTTTTGTTAGCTAGTAGTAAGCCAAAACCTGAAATTCCAAACTATGATGGAAGTTTGTCCACAGAAGTGCTGTTGGACTGGATTAGTGAGTTGGATAAGTATTTTGAATGTGAGGAGGTCAGCAAAGATAGAAGAGTTAAATTCGCTACTACCAAACTTAAAGGACACGCAACCTTATGGTGGGACAGTGTGCATGTAGAAAGGAGAAGATTGAACAAGTTACCAATTAAAAAGTGGACCAGAATGATCGCCAAGATGAAGGGCAGGTTTATACCCAAAGATTACCAGATTGCTTTGCATCGATAGGTACAAAATTTGAAGCAAAGAGGAATGACGGTGAAAGAATATACTGAAGAATTCTACCGGGTGAATTTGAGAGCGGGTTATATTGAAGACACCCTAGGAAAGACAACAAGGTTTGTGAATGGCCTAAAGCTGGAGATATTGGATGAGATAAGTATTCTTTCTCCAAAAACCATAGAGGAATCATACCAGAGTGCCTTAAAGGCAAAAGAAAAAATCACAAGGAAGCAGAATGCCAGGAGGGGACAAGGAACTGGTAGAGGGAAAGGACAATCCTATGGCAGAGGAAGAACTGTCAACAATAGTGAAGAGGGCAGTAGTTCCAAAAAAATAGGGACAACAGAAAAGGAAGGCAACACTAGGGGAGGAAGGCCATACTAGACAGGTAGGGGAAATGGTAGAGGTAGAGGAGCTGCCTACTAGTGCTACAAGTGCCACAAGTGGGGGCACAGATCCCTTGAATGTCCTGAAGGAGAACAGGCTGGTCAAAGAGGAGCATATGTTGCTCAGACAGAAGAAGTAGAGGCACCACCTCAGGAGGTAGAGAATGTACCAGAGACAAGAGAGGCCTTAGTCTTGAATAAGGTATTGCTGAAACTAGCGAAAGAAACAGCTCAACAAACCCAAAGGAAGGCATTATTCCGGACTGTGTGCAAGTCACATGGAAAATGTTGCAAGCTGATTATAGATAGTGGAAGCATTGATAATCTGGTTGCAATAGAGATGGTAGAGAAATTGGGTCTAAAAAGACTGAAGCATTCAACCCCCTATAAGGTGTCGTGGTTACAGAATGGTCACCAACTGCTAATTGATGAGCAGTGTGAGGTGGAATTCCATATTGGCAAATATAGGGACACAATTATTTGTGACATCATGCCCATGGATGTGTGTCATATTCTGCTAGGTAGACCATGGCAGTATAACTGGAAAGTTGTTCATGATGGGAAGACAAACTGTTAGAAGTTTGTTAAGGATGGGATTAAGCATACACTAGTGCCAATCAAGGAGGAGGAAACAATAGAAACTAGTGGAACAAAAGTACTATTGGTGGGTGGAAAACAATTTTTAAAGCAGATTGAAGATGACGAAGTGAAATATGCTATTGTGAGGAGACCAAGAACAGTGCTGGTGCACACTGAAATTTTTGATTTACCTGCAGAAATCCAGGAAATGTTGCAGGAATTTAGCGACATTGTGGTGGATGATCTACCGGATAATTGCCACCAAAGTGGAGTATTAGTCATCAGATAGATTTCATCCCTGGAGCTAGTTTACTGAATAAAGATGCTTACCGGATGAGCCCCAAAGACAACGAGGAGATTAGAAAACAGGTACAGGAGTTGCTAGTTAAGGGACTGATTCGAGAGAGCTTGAGTCCATGTGCAGTTCCGACAGTTCTTGCTCCCAAGAAAGGAGGCGAATGGCGGATGTGCACAGATTCGCGAGCAATAAACAAGATTACAATCAGGTACAAGTTTCCATTGCCACGAATGGATGATATGATGGACTGTTTGAGTGGGGCAGCATATTTTTCAAAGATAGATTTACATATTGGATACCACCATATTAGAATCCGGGAAGGGGATGAATGGAAAACAACTTTCAAGACTAATGAAGGGATGTATGAATGGCTGGTGATGCCATTTGGGTTAAGTAACGCACCTAGTACTTTTATGTGCCTGATGGATGAAATGTTGAAGGAGTTCATTGGGAAATTTGTGATTGTGTATCTTGACGATATACTGATTTTCAGCAAAACCAGGGAGGAGCATTCTCGACATGTTCTGGAGAAATTGCAGCAAAACAAGTTGCTGATAAATCTGAACAAATGCACTTTCTTTCAGAAGGAGTTGGTATATTTGGGTTTCGTGATTGCAGAGAATGCGCTGAGAATGGACCCAGAAAAAGTTGCATCTATACTTAGCTGGCCATCCCCTAAGAGTCTATTCGAAGTTCGAAGTTTTCATGGGTTGGAAAGTTTTTATAGTAAGTTTATAAGGGACTTTAGTGGACTCTGTGCACCTATGTTGGATAGAATCAAGAAGGAAAATCAACCTTTTCAGTGGACTGAAGCTACGGAAAAGAGCTTCCCGATATTGAAAAACAAGATCACTGAGAGGCCAATTTTGAGGCTACCTGACTTCAACAAACTTTTTCAAGTTCGTTGTGATGCCAGTGGTACAACCATCGGGGCTGTACTCAGCCAGGAAGACAAACCTGTTGCTTATTTCAGTGAAAAGTTGAATGAAAGCAGGCAGAAGTACTCGCCTTATGACAAGGAGTTCTATGTTGTCATCTAAGCATTGAAGCATTGGAGACACTATTTGTTGGGTAATGAGTTTGTTTTATTTTCTGATAATTCTACCTTGCAGTACGTTATGCAGAAGCACAAGCTGAACCATAAACATGCAAAATGGGTTGAATACTTGCAGAATTACACGTTTGTGTTGAAACATATTAGTGGACAAGCCAACAAGGTAGCAGATGCATTGAGTAGGAGGGTTTTTCTCTTGCAGGAGAGCACGATACAAGCGCTGGGTTTTGAACACCTGAAAGACTTGTATCAGATGGATGCGGATTTTAAGGAGGCTTATGAAGCTTGCCAAAACCCTTTGATGAGGAATAATAGTCCATGGTTGGGCTATAACCTATAGGAGAAGTTGTTGTTTAAGGGAGGACAACTGTGTATTCCCGACTGTTCGATAAGGGAGAACATCATTTGGGAGAAACACAGTGGAGGTCTTGCCAGACATTTTGGCATTGATAAGACCTTATATCCGCTCAGTCACTTTTATTATTAGCTGAGGATGTGAAGGGATGTGCAACGATTTGTAACCAGGTGTAAAGTGTGTCAATTGGCAAAAGGACACAGTCAAAATACGAGACTCTACACAACACTGCCTATTCTAGGTAGACCATGGGACCCAGTTAGCTTGGACTTCGTCTTGGGTTTGCCAAGAACACAACATGGTCACGACTTTGTGATGGTGGTAGTGGATCGGTTCTCAAAAATGGCACATTTCATTCCTTGCAGGAAAACCAGTGATGCCACTCATGTAGCACAATTGTTTTTCACAGAGATTGTTAGGTTGCACGGCTTGCCTAAGTCCATTGTCTCTTACAGGGATGTGAAATTCATAGGACATTTCTGGTGCACCCTGTGGAAGAAGCTGGACACACATTTGAACTTTAGCTCTGCTTATCACCCACAGATGGATGGAAAAACGGAGGTGGTGAATAAAAGTTTAGGAAAATTGCTAAGGAGTCTAGTGGGAGAAAATTCACGTATGTGGGATTGTGTTCTTGCTCAAACATAATTCACTTACAACGATTCACCAAACCAAAGCATAAGAAGCAGTCCTTTTCAGATTGTGTATGGAATGCATCCTTGAGGAGTGCACGAACTGCGGGATTTGGGACAACTAGAGAAAAGAAGTGCTGATGGGGAAGACTTTGCAAGAACAATTAATGACCTAAATGAGTGGGTAAAGATGAAATTACAGGACAACAATCAGAGGTACAAACATAAAGCTGATTTGAAACGACGTGAGGTACAATTTAATGTGGGGGATCAAGTCCTAACGCATTTGGACAAGGAACGATTTCTTAGGGGTGAATACAATAAGCTGAAGTTTAAACAAATTGGACCTTGTAAGATTCTGCGTAAGTTTTTTGCAAATGTCTATGAACTGCAATTGCCTCCAGTTATAGGAATATTGCCCATTTTTAATGTGGCAGATTTATTCCCATACACTGCCAATCTAGAAGAGGACAGCTCGACACATCCAAAGCGGGGCACCTAGGAGGAGAGTAGTTTGTGGATGAGACAAATCCCTTTAGCTTAGCAGCTCGAAATCAAGGGAATCCTCGATACATAAGTGGCCAAGCGAACACGGAAGAAGGAGTACCTATAGTACCTCGTCAAGTGGAAGAATTTCCCTAAAGAGGACAATTCGTGGCTTGATGCATGGCAGATACAACATGCAGGATATTCTATCGAGGAGCTCATGGACCGGAGCCATGACTTTTTCTTACCCCAGGAGCCTGATGCAGGAGCATCCAACCAGGGGTGAACAAGAGAGAGTGTTTGTCTCACAAGTTAATAGGTTCACAGGTCATTGCACCTGAGTTGTTTTTTTTTTTTATATTTTATTTTCTTAGTTATCAGCAGTTGGGACATGACAACAAGTTTTGTTTTAGTTTCCCGTTAAGATGTTTTTTTTTAAAGAAAAAAAGAAAACAAAAACTCTGTTTTTTAAATTAATTCTAGAATTTAGGAAAATAGGAAATTAACATTTACTCACGGTAACTACCTATAACCGTTGACATTTTTTAAAACTGTTCAACAAATCATACAAAAAGAGAAGAACAAAACATTGTAAAGGTTGATTTCCATTGTAGTAGAAGAGTAATAGAAAATATACAAGAAAATTTCGAAATCATCTGAATCCAATTTGCAACTAGATAAATTCTTTTATGTTCCAAGATGTATTGAGTGTATTTCCAAACAAAAACAAGTATTGGAAAATTAAAATCTTTTAGCAAGCATTAAGAATATCAAAGACAACGAGACTAAGAGCGTGGAAGTGTTGTTATAGTTACACGGAGAGAACTACTGTCAAAGAGCCAACAAACCTCACAACAACTACCTACAATTTTAAGGAGCATCGAGCATACAACAAAGTAAACAAGCAGAGGGTTTCATAATCAGCATCACCAGATTACCAGCATGAAGACAGCATCAAAGACCGGGTACCACATGAATTAACACGCCATTATTTTCATTGCAAATATAGTTTGAAGGATAAATTATAGAAGTCCTTGAAATTCATTTACAGTCTAAATTAAGACCAGTTCGTATTACAAATAGACATAGAAACCTGGGTTCAAAACACTGAAAATACATTGACTTTAAAAACCCCAAGTTACAAGCAAAATAAGCGACCTGCCTATATTCTACAAGACCAAAATATGGACTAAATGACTGACAGAGAGGCCGAAGCTTGAGACCAAGACTCAGTAGTATCAACAGATGACAAACACGAGAAGCATGGAAAGACCCTACCCGGTTTAGCGAGTCCCAAGAGGAGACAAAGCCACGGTTGCTCACTTGCCATTCACCTGCAACCACCGCATACAGAGAATTAATAGTGGGAAGAAAGAAAATATCAGCTGAACAAAGAAAACAAGGTAAGGGTTTATCACTTACCAAAGAAAGGGTCGACGAATTGCAGGAGGAGAGGCCTCAATAGGCCGCAAACCAACAAGGAACCCTGCTCACAAGGAGCGCCGACTGTCAAAACCGACAGGAAAAGCATAACAGACATTAAATCAACAAAAGAAAGCATACCTGAGTTAGCTGCGCGTCGAGGACGAGTACTGGGTCACCTCGTGGCCGCAACCTGGATGCATAATGGCCAGTGATGAGTTAAACAACGCAACCACTGAACCAGTAATCAAACAAAATACAATAACAGTGTTTCCAGATACATTCAAGGGGAAGCAACCCTTCACCGTGCCATAGAAACCTCCGAGCAGAGTTGCAGAATGCCAAGAGACAAGCCCAGAACCCTCAGGCAGACCAGCAAATAAAACAACAAGTCATTGACAATGACCAAACACTAGAAGAGCTCTGCCACTAAGCAAATTCGTGGCTGAAGAAACCAAGTAGAGCGCCACAGGAACAAAACCAACGAATCCTGCAAGTGAAACTAGAGAGCAGACCCCTCAGCGCAAAATGGAATGAAAGTAGAAATGATAGACCAAGTGAGAAGTTAGGGTTTCAAGCGCAGGGTAAGGTGGGAGGACAGAAGACCAAGGTAGAGACAGGTGTCTCCCTCACAGCCGAATCGTATCAAGACGTTAACGACAGCAAAATATCCAAACACTGTCGAAATCCACAAAATCATTTTATTAATAATTCTATTTAATGAAATCTTGTATTTAGACAAAGGACAAGGGCTAGTCCCATCACTTACCATTGATTGCATATTGGAATTCTTCTATTTGACACCCATTTTTGGAAAATAATTGGATTGAATTATTTTCATTCACTTCCAATCCAATATTGAAAAAATTTTCAATGTTTCGACCTTCTGTACATATAATCTAGTCATCATTCCTTTAGGTTTGTAAAGACATTGTGGGATTTTACGTTTGTAAGTTCATAAGGCTATGAATTTTTATATTGTAAAAAAAATTAAAAATTCATCCATTCAAACATTAATTTCCAACTACAAATGCATGTACATATCAATTTTTCCATCCAAGACACCTTTGTACATTGATAGCTTCATACATAATTTATATGATAGGATTAAGCACAAAATGCAAATGATATCTAGCATGGACATTTATGAAACATAAGTAGGGACAAGTAAATATCAAGTTTTTCTTCAAAGGCACCTTTGATCCAATATCAATGGAGTAATTCATATTAAGAGAGTATGGTTGGATCAATATTGCAACTCTTTTCACTCTAATTAAATCACATGGTTTAAAATTTAACTTATTCATGATTTACTATTACAATATGTTTTATTGACTTTATGTAAGAAAATGTGTTTTTCTTACTTAATCTTTTGACTTCCTATCACAAATCAACAATGGGGAGGATAGTTTTTTTGACAAGATATCTCTACTAAGTTGTGTATCACATGGAACAAATACATACCAAGCACCTATAGAATCAATGGGTGATTGCATCATGTCACTATATCTCAAATTGCCTCCAAACCACACTGAAATATGAAAATAGTTTTTCCTTGTTATTGAGAGAGTCCTTATATTGTCTTGGGTAACCTAAATGGATGAAAAGTAAACCAATATATGTTGACTTTAGATGGGATAAAATTTTTCACAGGAGTTGATTAGAAATAATGAAGTGAGTGCAACTTATTACTCCAAGTGTCATTAGTAGTAGTGGAGAAAAATATCATATCATGCTTAATTTTGGTTGTGGAGCCTGATAATGTTCCTAATTCATAGGTCTCGTTTTTAGACGTGTTTGGACCCCATTTCCTAATGGAAGGTTTAAGGGGGCTTCCCCCCTACTATTATTTCCAGGTGATCAAGGGGGGTAAAGATAATTCTTTGGAAGCTCCCCCAAGGGAGTGGTTTGAGGCAATGCCCTCAAAGATTGTTTTTTAAAATTTTTCTTTGTAAAATATTGTAACTTCATAATCAATTTGGACCATTCATCATTAGGTCATAGATTTGATAATAGATGTTATTTTAGAGTTCATTTCCCTAGAAGGAAACCCTCTTTAATGAGGGAATTGTATTGTGCTTGTGTATCATTAAGAGAGGTCTGTAATTGAGAGAGAGGAGACTGTGAGAGAGAGAATAGAAGGTTGTAGTGGATGTGTTGTAGGTTGTAATGCCTTCATATTATTGGATGAAATAAAATGAAGGATTGGCTATTTCTCTATGGACGTAACCCAACTTGGGTGAACTACATATATTTGTGTCTCCTTGTAATGTTTCATTCAATGTTTTATTTTTGCATTCATTTTGATTTCATTAATTTATGATTTTTTACCTAATAACTAGTATAAGAGACAAAAGTTTATTTGGTTGATAAAACTCATAGGAAAGAAGGGTTCCTGGTTCGAGTAGGAGTAATGGTGAAAGAAGGTTTTAGGGTAGAGAATTTTAATGGAGAAAACTACTAGCTATGGAATTGCAAATGGAGGATTATCTATATTAGAAAAATATTTTTCTACCATTGGGCATAATAGTAAGGAAGCCAATGACTATGAAAGATGAAAAATGAGATATTATTAATAGAAAGAAACTAGGAACAATATGCCCATGCTAGGTAGCATCAATGGCTTTTAACATTTCAAAAGAAAAGACATCAGGGGGTTTGATGAAGGCATTGGATAAACTATATGAAAACCTTGAGCTTCCAAAAAGGTATTTCTGATGAAGTGTTTACTTAATATGAAGATGCCAAAAGGTGGACCTTTTGTTGATCATTTGAAAAACTTTAATAAACACTAGTCATCTATCTCATTAAGATGAGATTTTATTGCATGTGCAATGTGTTATCTCTATCAAATATTCAAATTCCTCAAACCTTCAAATTCCCTATAGGGTCAAGATATATCTCATCATTGCACCCAATAGCTTAGGAATTGACTTTTACAACCAAACCACAGCTAATAATAAAACCCTAAAATGAGGCACTAATTGAAAATTGAAACCAATTAGACCAATTTCTTACAAAATGAAATACACTCATACTAAAAGGTAAAAAATACTAAGATGGGTCCAAATTAGAGTTATGAAAAACCAACATAAAACTTGGAAAAAAGAAACGCTCTAAGCTATCTTAAAACCTAAAGATGGCTCAAGTCAAATCTCTTTGAAGTCCCTTCAAAAATATTGGAATGGCTTTCACCTTGAACAATTAACCTACCTTAAAAACCCACATAAATGTGCTATAGAATATATTAATTCATATATATTAATTCATGCAACAAGGAGTGTTAGCTAAAGACCTACATTCTCGATTCATTGACAAGGGGAGGGTAACATTATCTTGTGACCGCATAGAACTACCATTTCAATGAGGCCTTAGATCCTAAGGGAGATATGTAGTGTTATCCCCATTTTGTATACGTTGCACATAAATCAATAGAACATCTTGATTTGTTGATTGTTCTTGTTACTCGTTTTGATGACAAAGCATTTGAAAAAGGAAGATTTTATCAAATTCCTTAATCTCTTGTCATGTTCTTGTTCTTACGAGTTTAGGTAATGATTTTTACAATTTGAGCTAGTAAGGGACAATTTATTATTTTTTCATGTTATCATAAAATTACTTACCAAAATAACTTACTTTACATTTTATGATTTGAGAATTATAAATCATTTTTACAAAGATGAGATCTCAGCTTCACAATTCAATATTAACTCAATTCTTGATTTCCACTAAAGTTAAAATGATTTATTTCTACTTTTCTTACATAAAAATAATTAAATTATATTAATATAAAGATAAAACTACAATTATTATTTAATAAAATCAATAATAAAACAAACTAAGAAACACAATTTGAAGCTTATTTTATAAAATTTTTATAAAAAAACACCACATAAAGAAATATGCTAATAATGATGTCTTTGTAATAATAAATGTCTAGAATCACCAAAGGATCATTAAAGAAAAGATATAAAATGAGGTAAGATCATGTCCTTCTATGTATTTTATCTATATCGTATATATAATGTATTCAATTATTTAATATTTAATTTTATTTGAAAAAGATTTGGAATATCCAAAATTTATAAATTAAAAGAAATTTATCTAAATTTATTAAGAAGCTCTTCTTTGTTTATTTCAACCTTGCAAAAATATATGGTTATTTAAGCTTTTCAGTAGTATATTTTACACTCTTTGCTCTCTATATCTATATCCTTTGCATATAGCAATCCTTAACCATAAGGCAACACCTTTGAAACCACAATTTCCTATCATTTTAAGTTTTAATTTTTTAAATAATATATTCATATTTTTTTTCATTTTTTTCAACATTATACAAGGGCTTCTTCACCATTGGGCAAGGTTTACTTATAATGAGGACTTGACTTGGAGCCATGGGGGCAAGTTGAGGTAATGGTTGAATGTGTGGTTGCACCTATAGAGACATGTGAAATGGTCTTGTGACTTGTGCACACATAAGTGGATCAAAGCCCACCCCCATGCCCTCTACAATTTATCCATGTATCAAGAGTCAAAGATGGGATAGGTGGAGGAGGCATGGTCATTTCCCCACCAAGTATAAATGTGAGGGATCTGGCATGGACTCCCCCCATATTAATTAATTAAGCAATCATGTGCAAAGCTTGGCGCATGCTCACAGAACACTCCATGCAAATGACAAGGTTATACATCAATAAGTTTAATGCACAAGGATTGGGCATTCATTTCAAAGTGCAGAAACATAAGTGGAAACATCCAAAACCTGTGCTATTTATTATTATCAGTTTTGTACACCATGTGAATTCATCATATTGCGAGGTGGAGAGCATTTAATTTGTATACCAACCAATTTTGACATGAGCTAGGTTTTAAGCTCTAATTCAAATTCAATTATGGAAGTAAATCAATGATATTCATGGGCTCAGATTCTCTTGTGGGGATTTCATTACAAGGAAATAAGAAATTTTTGATTTAATCATCAACTAAGAGGTGTAAGTTGTTGTTAATTTGTTGTTTGTATTTGGAGCCAAACTCTAATCTGGCTTTGTAGTTTGTCTTTTTGTATTTTTCACTCAGGGTTGAGCATCTATTGGCTCTTTATTTTCTTCCTTTTGTTGTTCACCTTTTTCCACCTTCATCTTGTTCCTTGCCTTCCTCCTAGCCTCAACATATGTTGGGCTGGAAGGTAAGACCTTGGTTTCCTCCATTTGATTCACTCCTAGATTGAATCTAGACTAATCTAACCTCTTACACCTCCTGTTGGAGAGGTAAATCCCCTCTACGGATAGAGGCGATCCCTACAAGCCCAACAGGGGTCTAGCAACAATCAAACAATGCTACACCGCAGGTTCTTAGTTGTAATTAACAAGTGGGTAAAAGAAACCTACTTGGATTCCAACGCTATGTTTGTCGAAGAGACGATCCCCTCGCTCCTTTGCTCCAGCCGATCACAATTCTCCGCTATCCTCGTGGACGAACACCTGCACAAGAAAAAGAGAGCAAACAAGAGCATAAAATCTACTAACTACAACTATGTATCAGTCAGGAAGGATACAATTTACATCAATCATTCATTGGACAAATGGAAATGGAACCATAAGAGTAGTCATCTATCTTTATTAACAGAAAATAGAGTAAGGTACAACCGAAGTCCTGACGCTGAGTCGTTCTCTAGAGGGTCCAGCCAGCATATCTTCCAAGCATTCACCTTTGGAGCAAATCTCCCAAGTCAAAAGGTCTCTCTCTCACATACAAGGCAACAAGCTTATGACCTTTCTCAAGCTCAAAGAAATCCTCACACAACACACCAAATGCCTACAAAGAGCAGCACTAAAATGCACTAAGAATTCCTCAATCAAAGCCTATATGTTCCAAACTAGCTGCTCATGGGCCATGGAGGAGGCTTATAAAGAGAAGGAGCCTCCATGAATAGGCAAAGGATGAGTTCTCCCCCACAATAAGTGGATGGTCAGTCGAACAGACATGCCAGAGAAAGAATGGCGACCTCAACAATGCTAACAACCAGTTCTGGAGGGATCTGGAAGGCTGGTTGTTGGAACAAATTCGCCCAAATAGGATCAGCGCGAAAAAACAGCGAACTTCCGCGCTGACATCGCAAACCGACGTAGAGGAAGTCTGGTCAGCGCGAAAGGGACCAACGGAGGGAGCGCTGTTCGCAGAAATGGGACCAGCGCGGAAAAGACGTGTGCTTCCGCGCTGGCAGCGCAACAACAACATTGGCCGCCGCCTGTCAGCGCGGTTATTTGACAAACAGACGCGATGATCCATTTAACTTAGGCAAAGAGGGTTTTTTAGCCATGTTTGAGGAGCATGAGTATGGGTGAATGTGGTTTATAGCACAGTAGGGAGACTGACATGATGGCAGTGACATTTTACTGTGTAACAGATGCCCCCTAAAGCATGAAGCCCGAGAGAGTGGGAGGGGTGAAATGCTTTACAGGACTGCTGGACTGGAACACCACTAGAGAGAACCTGCAGGCGGATACAACTGATATTTCAATTACATGTAGTCTAGGCATGGGCGCAGCCATCCAAAAGACATATAGAAACAAGGTCTATGGCGTGGACGCAGCCACCCAGCTGAGAAGACCATAATGATAAGAGGTATGGTCGCAGCCATCCTTAAGAAGACTCAGGTATGGTCGCAGCCATCCGTCAATGAGTCATGTAATGATGTCCCACAAAATCGCAACCTGGTCCACAATGGACTAGAACCAGGGTCTTGCGCTCCATCCGAATCCGAACAAAGTACAAGTTCAAACATGTGAATAGATGTGTCGAAGTCGAACATGTTTGAACATCGTCTGATTACCAGCCAATGATGAGAGCTGTTAACAGACGCGAGAGGGCCCACCAATGATGACGATGGTCCTCAAGGTACTATAGGTACAATCCACGGCATGTGAATGAATGAGCCGATGTCGAACACCCGCGGAATCATCCGATCGGAGGTCAATGATGAAAACCTCTCGTCGAACACGAAGGATCTGCCATTAAGGCATGCAGGCCCCAAGGTACCTGAAGGGAGTCTCTAGGTCACCCCTGGATAATGAGCTGAAGTCGACAGGAAGTGATCTTTATCGAAGGTGGGCTATAATGATTCCCACATCGTCGACGCGAGACGGGTAGAGACAAGCTTGTTTTGCGTGAAATATCAGAGGGAGGTTATACTTGCAGAGGTCAACTTCTCTTGAACATATCGGCGGCACAATGATGGATTTGGGAGTATTTGGGGGCCAAATGATCAGAGTTCAAAATGAGGAGGCAATGAGCAGATGAGTGGCCAAATAGGATAACCCAAACCCATGAAGGCAAAAGTGAAGTGAGATGAGATGTCCCCACCCAGACACGAATGCAAACAGCGCCATGTTCAAGAGCGACATACATGACGACGATTACGGTTCCTTTATTTCCCCCACCATTTCTGGCGAGTACCCCGATTATTTTTGGATGACAAGCTTGACAGGGATAGCATATGCTTGGAGAGCATCATTTCGACGGAGCCTGATGTCATTCAGTTTTAACGAGTCTGACAAAGGAAGAACTCGGCGTCTTTTCATGTTTAGAGAGTTTGAAAAGACAGCTGAAAAGGAAACTCCAGGGGGCGCTTTTTCGTAAAGTTGTGTCTCTCGAGCCCGAAAAAGTATAAAACGAT
>APFE031391092.1:0-10840 GCA_000404065.3 Pinus taeda
AAGATCTACTACAGGTTATGTCTTTACTCTTGCAGGTGGAGCGATTAGTTGGATGTCAAAGCTTCAAGAAACAGTTGCATTGTCCACTACTGAAGCCGAATATATAGCTACCTTAGATGCCAGTAAAGAAGCAATCTGGTTAAAGAGTCTACTAGATGAAATTGGAAGAAAGCAGGAGAAAGTGGATGTACTTTGTGACAGTCAAAGTGCTATTCACTTGGCTACAAATCCTTCCTATCACAGCAGAACCAAGCACATTGATGTAAGGTATCATTTTCTGAGACATGTGATCGATGGCGGAAAAGTAGCTCTTAAAAAGGTCCATACACGAGAGAATTGTGCAGACATATTCACAAAGCTAGTAACAATAGAGAAGCTGCAGTGGTGTTTAGCTTCTCTTGGCTTGCAGAAAAGATGATGAATGGGCATGGGCAAGAGATTAGGAAATTGTTGTCAAGGTGGAGTTTGTTAGTATTGACAACAAAGTAGTTATGTTTTTTTATGTAAATTGTAATTAGGCGGTTGCATACCGAATAGTCGGTTATGTAACAATAGATGTAACGATAGGCATGATATAAAACTAATGTACTACACATGAAATAAAAACAGAGCGGAGAATCATAATTGAATCATCCATTCAGTTCAAATTTCAGTTTCATATCTTGGCGAGGGTTTCTTGTTTTTCTTGCTGTTTCTTTCGTTATTTCATTTGTCTATTTCTACAGGTTTTAGGGTTGTTAGAACCAAACCCAGTTGCTCCTACTCCTCTTGGAGTAAATCTATTACCATAAGGATTTAGTCTCGAAATACTCCCTCTGAAAAAAATTGGGGAGTTTTCCTTGGAAATCCTGGTTTTGGGGGGCCTGTCGTCTTGATAGCTCGTTTGATCCCTAAATTATCCTGTGCATAGCAGGAACATTCAACTGTCTCTCCTATTGATGATGGCCTCCACATTCTAATCATGGCCCTAGTTTGAGGATTTAATCCATACACGAAACACTCAGCTTTACGTTCATCAACATCTAAATAAGGAATGTATTTTACGAGTTCCATAAACTTCATCTCATATTATTCCACTATTACAAGTTAATAAAATCGTATTACAATTTAATAAAACTTGATATATGCCAAGATGTGACCACTCAGACATAAGGAATAATCAACCTCTTCTATAAAATGAAAATCAACAAAAAGACATTATACGTGTTGAGTTTCAATAAAGAATAATCACTTGCTTATTCATAAAGACACTATAATATTATTAGTAAAGTTTGGGGATACTATTATATGGAAATTTGTTTATTTTTGGTCTAAGGTATGGTACAGTCCCGTGGAGTTGTTTTATAATGTTCTAGAAAATGGAGGTTTCTAAATGGTTGTCATTATTTCTAATTACAATTAAAATTTATAGTTTATTGAGTATACCTTGTAACTCTCTGGAATTTATTTTTACTTAAATGTTTCTTCTCAGAAATGAACAGAATCAGAAATCTAGGATTGTGGTTATAGGTGCAGGGCTATAAATCCCCACAAAGTTTAAAACCTATGCTATGATACCATAATGTGATACATAATTTTAGAAATTAATTAAAGATGTTGAATTTGTATCTTAAATTTAGAAATTAAATCAAACCATTCCAAAAAACATACCTAGATTTTTAATTTACTCATAAGTGCAATTAAATTAGAAGTTGATAATTGGAATGTAAAAGAATACTTGGTTATTTTTCTGGTTTGTTGTTGCTCCTCCTTTTACTACCATACCATCCCTTTTCCTCTCAGCCTATCTTGGATCAACCTATCTAGTTCCCAGATCTAGAAGACTTCAAAATGGAGGTCTTCTGGGCCCGTGCCCAAAGCTCCAAAAACAATTAAAACTCAATCTTCTTCTATGTTTATGGCTTCCTCAGAATTTCTTCTCTATCTGTGAAATACTCCAATCACTCTCCCCCCCTCTTCTATGTGTTATTCCTTCTCTTTATATCCCACTCACCATTGTCTTAGCCTCCAGGGAGGTCTTCTGTATTCCATGCCCTCCAACACGTGGAAACCCAGAATGCTCTTTTATAACTATGAATTGACTGAGTCAATTATGTTCTTGTTAAAATATTTATGTCATACATACTTTGGACATATTTATTTAGTTCCTTTAGTTGATATCTATATACATATCTATATATATAGATAGATATATATGGAATATAAAATATATAATTTCTTTTAGTTAATATAATTAATAATATTATAGTTCCCTTTTATTATGTACCATCTTTTGTAGTTAATTTTATTCTGAATAATGTGTTAATTATATATTATCATAGTGGTATATATAATGAGTAACTCACTCAATATATTTTATTATATTATGGTGAGTTAGGTATTTACTTACTATTGAATATTCATATGCTCTTATTAATTTGAGATGGTTCTTTACAAAATGCACTAAAGCATAGAAAAATTATTGAAATAAATCAACAAAGAAAATATGATTATTGACATATGTATGTATGTATATATGTAGGAAAATACGAAAATTTACAAATTGTATGTTTAATTATTATATTAATTTACATATTTTCTTAACAAAATTTATTGCGTTTAGAGGCGCTCTCTAGTCCAATATGTAAGAGATGTTGTAATTTGTCAAAGATGAAATTTGAACCTATACCCTTTCTCACCAGTACCAAGATCTGGCGCCACAAACCACCTTGACCTAGAATGGTGTCTCAGACAACAAGAATTACAGGTCCTATAAGCGAGGCTGAGAATAGTAGCAGGCGTTCTTAGGAGACAAGTTGCTTCCCTACCCTTCACTGTAATGAAAGGAGGTTAAACTCAACTTGTGAGATCTTGACTAGTTTAATTTGTTGGGCCATTTTTCACATGGTCGTTGTAGTATAATGGTGAGAATATCCACAAGTCATGCGGGTGACTCAGGTTCGATCTCTGGCAATGACGACACTAGTTTTTTTTATTAGATAACAAGATTTTTGCCAAGCCTTCACAATGAACTTGGTTTGGGTGTATTTGGGATATGAGCCAAGGAAGGATCCAACTAATTTTGTCTCTCTCCATTTATATTATTTTATGAATATAAAATAATTATAATGATTCAATAACTACAAATAATGCATTATTCACAAACAATGAATTCATAGCTAAGTGAACAACATTCATAATATCAGTATACAACCACAAATTTTGATCTACATTCTACCATTTCCAACAACTCTATTACATTCGCCCAATATGAAATATAGGTTACAAACTCTAAATTCTTCACAATAAACTGGTAAAAAAAGTAATAAATTACAAGACCACGCACTTTAAGTAATCATAAATAACTCGGACAAATATCCATCATAAATTATATAGCAAATGTGCATTTAATTATAAACCCTATAGAAGTGCAATATTTTAAATAAGCATCATTCAATATTTATAAATCAAAGCGCATGGATCAAATTACTTGTTTGAATGGTTTTGATAGGCAACTGAAGGAGTGAGTTCTACTCTCTTTCTACGATAGTTGTAGTGTAATCTCTCTTGTAGCTAACCACCCCCGAGTTGGATCTAGGGTTTGAGGAACTGCTTGCATAGGTAAATTTATGCCAAGTGATTGGTCTCGATATTAGAAGCTTCACACCAAAAAACTTCACCAAATTTCAGAGAAACATGTTGTGAGTTAAAGTGAAAGCAATAGAGTTATAAAAGGGATTTGTTTAATGGAACCAAAGGAGTAAGGGAGAGTGTGAACCAGCTAGAGCTATGAGAGCATTTTTTAGATTAAACCAAATGAATAAGAGCTTACATGATAGAAATTTATGACCAAGGTGAAGACAAATGCTGCGTCAAAGTGTTGTCCCAACACAAGAGATAAGTGATACAATGACCAATACTAGCATAGGATGATGCAGGTGGTCTAGAAGTCTGGGAGATGTGTGACTCCCTCTTTTTTCTACACTAAGAGGTGATATATATATATTATATAATATATATATATATATATATATTTAATATATATATATATATATATAATATATATATATATAAAATATATAAACTCAGTGCCCACTTCCTTAGCATCCTTAGTAATGATCGATAGGGCACCACTTTCCCCATGGTGCCTTCGTAGACACGTCTTGTCTCTTCAGACCACATTGCCTAGTTGCTTTGCCTCTTCAAGGCACAAACAATCTGTTATCACTCTGTAATTTTTGAGGTTGCGGAAAAAATCATAAAGGTAACCACATAAGCACTTTGGAAATTGGGAATCTAGCCCTTTCAGTTTCAAAGAGGGATCTCTCTTTATGATTTAGCTTTGTTTAACTAAAAGTATTAGACTAGCTATTAAGTTTAGGTTTGGGTTTTTTTTGTTGTTGGGTTGAAACTGGGAAGAAAGGCCATTGCGCTAATGGAGTCACAGGTGTGGGATGATCAAATACAGAGTCTACAGGCTAAACTTACAGGGTAGGTTAGGCAAATTCACTGGATCCTTTAAGATTTATGGTGTGAAAGAGAAGAAAATATTTAGAAATGCAATTAAAAATAGAGCAGTTAAGAATTCAGATTTTAATCTTTAGTGGAAAACATAAAAATTGTTCTTAACCCAAAGACATAGTGTACATTCAAACAAATTATGTTCTTTATCTTCTTAGAATAATTCAAATTTTAGAATCACATATGAGAATAAAATGAAAACAAATTGACAAAGAGAGATGCACTTCAGCAATAAAAATGACACAAGAATCCTGTAATGTTGCACTATATTACTGAAAATCTGGTCAATGGTGGTTCTGTGAGCTGCTTTACAATACAAGTCATTTTCTTCAAACAAGTCTCAACAACTTATAAGTCTTATTACAACATATTGATAGATTTTATGCTAAACTAATATCAGATTCCAAAAAGGAATTGATTTACAATATATTCTCTAATAATTTCTGGAAAAATCTGAATAAAATTTATTACAAATAATATATACCAAAAACATGTAGATATTTCCAAAATATAACTAAGTAAAAGGAAGTCCATACTATTTCTGATCTTCTGTTCAGACTTTAAAGTGAATAGTTGCACTTTAAAGTGAATAGTTGCTGACTATGGCTATTTCTGAAAAAATTATGCATAATAAAATAAAGATAAAATAATATCTCTAATTTATTCCCTGGAAACTTTGAACTGCCTGCAAGTATTATGCATTGAAATCTGGAATTAGTTCATTGACTGCTAGAAATCTATTGTTCGATCTTTAATATGCTTATCCGTTGATGTTAGGTGTCTTAGACTGATCTTCATGCCCTAAACAAGTTTGAAACTGCCTTTACAAAATCAGCTAACTGCCATATTAAATCTGATTGCTTTGCCTTTGAGTTTTATTTCTGTGTTTTTTTATTTTCATCATCCTTTAAATACTTTATTTTGTCACAAAATAATTTGGGAAAATAAATATATTTTTGAATAATATTTCTGATGAAATTCATAATTTAAATTTCAAATTATTTATTTTGAATGATTTATAAAACCAATTTTCAAATCAATGTGTTATTTCCAAAGCTTGTTTTCTAAATCCATGGACTTTGAAACCCATATGTTGTTTTCAAAAACCATGTGTTGTTTCTCCTTTCATCTTCCTTTGTAAATTCATTTCATACTGTAATTTCCTTTTACCCATGTAGTATATTTGGATGGACTTCCAAAACCATGTGTTCTTTTAAAAAACTATGTGTTGTTTCTCCTTTCACCTTTCTCTGTAAATTCAGAAACTATGTTGTTTCTCCTTTCACCTACTTTGCAAATTCTATTTACACATGTAAGTCATGTTTTACTTGTAAATTCAGAAACTATGTTGTTTCTCCTTTCACCTACTTGCAAATTCTATTTACACATGTAAGTCATGTTTTACTTGTAAATTCAGAAACTATATTGTTTCTCCTTTCACCTACTTGCAAATTCTATTTACACATGTAAGTCATGTTTTACTTATCATTCTATCGTTAAATCTCATTTACATTTGCGTCATTTCATCCATAAAAATATTTCATAAATATATGAAATTTTTTTTTATATACTTTCGAACTCTCTAAAATTTTGTTTTCAGTAGTGACTTTATTTATAGTCACTGTAAATTTATTTGATAAATTTATGACCTGTAAATTTGTCATATTTGACTCATCCTCTTTTACTTTTACATGTAACTTCATTTCAAAAAAATATATCCAAACTTAAATACAATTAATTGAATGACCCTTTAACCTCGTTCGTATTTGACTCATCCTCCTTTTACTTTTACATGTAGCTTCATTTCAAAAAATATATCCAGGCTTAAATAAAATTAATTGAATGGAAAATGAACTTCCAACGATATATCATTTTACAGCTTCATTTCAAAAAATATATCCAATCGGACCCCCTTTTTGCTTTAATATCAGAGGAACTAGGTCTGAAATGAATTTAAAACCATTGATTTTAATTTGCATATATTTTGAGGCCTTTTAACATTGGTGGAAATTAATGCATGAAGTGCCGGGTGGGGCTATAGATTTTGATTTTTGAATTTATGACTTTGGCAGTTGGCATGCATTCAACTTTTCCCGCGCTCATATTTGCATGGGGTTTTAGGTAAGGTTTTAATGAGCAAATAATTCTCCTTCATCTCGAGGTCGTCTCGGTCTGTGTGACATGGCTCTATGGCGTGGTCTATTGTGGTTGAGTTAGTTATGTTTCCGCCTGTTTTGGTTATGCTCCCCTGCATTCTTCCCTGATTCGTTCTGCAAGGAAAGGATGGCGCTCTGCCTCCCGCTGTCTTCTGGGTCCTTCTTCGGCTCTGTTCCTCTGTCATTTTGTTAACTGTGTGATGGTGGTTCGTTGGAACTGGTGTGTCACGCCCCCGACCTTCCGGTAGTCTTCCAACCGTGCCGACGAGGTGCGGCACCACCCCACTCTTTTTTTTTAACAATACTTAAGTGTGCGGACTACGCCTAATTCACAACCGATACTTAGTTTGTTTTCGCAACCAAGTAAAAAACATTAAACCTTTATGTCAATGATCACCCATACTTAATCATTATCCACAGCAATATAAAACAACAATTGCACGATATAAAGGGGAGGGCAACTCCCGAACAGTCTGCCCAACAATATATTATATATCAGATTTTCAACAGTACAATGAGCTGGTGTGCTTGGCAAAATCCAAGCCAACACTTAGCCAATTTTATACACACAAGGCAACCTGCCTTTACAATAGAGAATCTTCACCTTTATACATGAGCGGGGCCACACACGGGTCACCAAGGCGCTCGTATAATCCCTGCACAATTCTGCACGCTCCAACTGTTTACAGTCCTTCATACCTCGACCATAACCAAGAGCCAATCTCTGCGCACTTCTACCTTATGCGCATGAGCTATGCACTCAAAACTGCGCACTCCTCTTCTTATGCGTAGAGCTTGAGAAGTGATGGTTCGATTGATGATTGAATCTCCAACATTCGTTGTACATATATATGGATGCTAGCGTGTGGGAGGGGTGGGCGAAGCCCCTCGGCCGACGCCCCAATCCTCCACACAAATCCCCTATCCGTGCCCACGCAATGGTCGGCTTCCACATGTTTTAACGCTCCCAAAACCGGCGTATAAACACCCTGCTGTCCATCGCATAAACACTGTCATGTAATGTCGCTGTTTGTCGTTCACCCACACCGCAGGTTGCGACCGTGCACGCCCGCCCGACGTTCAACCTCCGTGTGCTTCTGCCTGTGCGCGCCCGCCCGATGTTCCACCCTTCGTGCGCGCTCGCCCGGCGTTCCACCCGCGTGTGTGCCTGCCTGGTCGTTCACCCGCGCCGGCGCCCGTCGTTCCAACCTCCGTGCGCACCCGCCCGGTGTTCCACCCGCGCGCGCCCATCATGTTTACCTCCGCCCGACGGTCCGCCCAAGTCGCCTGGCATTTCCCTGGGGCGCTCACCGTGTCGTGCGCCCGTCGCACCGTCACCAAACTCCCAAGGCGTTACATCCTCCTCCACCTGAAGTCGTTGTCGTCCTCGACAACATCCCAACTCCAAGCATCAACCATGATGTCGACTCCCCTCACATACGGCAAACATCCCTGCAACATATGTAGGCCTTCATCTCCATCATGTGTCATCCAAGTGACTAACTGCCACCAAGATACTCCATACTAAAGTATGTCACCGATGTCCATGACCATCGACCAACCGCCACAATGTCTCCATGCTGCTCTCCACCATGAAAGGCTGATCCTTTCAACACCAAGCTACATGTCCACTGCAACAACGTGTCCTCCATCATGTCATCAAACTATCAAGTCAAGTGCCTCAAGAAAACACCTCATCATCATGTGTCCAACGTGCTCATCTGTCATGAGACCTCATCAATACAATAGCTCCATGTGTTCCATGTGCTCAGCTGCCATGATACTCCTCCCAATGTCAACACATCTCTGTACACTTCGCGACCCCATGTCTGAACTAGTTGGGTGATCAGTCCAACCATCACGCTCAAACAATGAGAGTGAACATCCTCATGCCATCATCAATTGTTTCCCAAAACATCTGCCACATCCTGAACTCCATCAGAATAGTCCATGCTCAGGTCCATGAAGTAGTCCTCATCCATCTGCAACATGTCATGATGCTTGATGTCAAGTCATCCCTGCACCATCATAACCTGCTCAACTGCTTAGGGGACTCACTGCCATGAGCAGCTAACAATGAGCCCCATCTTCTTGTCTCTCTAAGAAGATGTAGAGGGGTGAGAGCTTGTAGGCTCCCCCTCACTAATCAATTCGATCCACCTATCAGGATCTTCAACCTCCAACCTTTGTAGGTAAGTAACCCGGTCCTCACCCGGTCTCATATATGCTTCATCCTCCTCATCTTCAATCACCTCTAGCCTTCTTGTCAAGTCCAAGATGCTATCTGAAAGTGACTTGATAACCAAGGATTGTTTGGTAAGGTTTGTCTCTGCCTTGGACAAACGCTTACATACATCATCCAAATCTTCATCACTCCTCACCTGCATCGTTGCCACCTCATGATTAGGCCTAGTGACTCCAAAGGTAGGAACACCTATGGGTACATCTTCCCTTCCATCATAGATGTACAACTTCAAGTGTGGAACAATCATCGCATCATACTGCTTCATAAACTCCATCCCAAGTACAGCCTCATAGTCATCAATCCTCACTATGGTGAAGTCCACCTTCCCGGTCCATTCACCAAGTGTAGTGTCCACTTATTCAGCCACACCAAGTACTTCATTCGGAGGAGAGTTCACCGTCTTCATATGTGCCTTGATAGGAACATATTTCAGCCCAACTTTCCTTGCAGTATCTTCACCCATAAAGTTGTGAGAGGCCCCACTATCTACCATAGTGAGTATATCAGCACCTCCAACTTTCATCCGGACATACTCCAACTTGTTCCTCTCGTGATCCTTCCGAGAGATCACCTCTGTAGCAGCAGCAGTGCTAAGAACCTGCATCATACCCACAAAAGCACCTTCATCTTTCGTACCAGATTGTGCTATGGCAGCCAACTTCGGTTTAGAGGGACAATTCTTCACCGTATGTGGCCCTGCACAAATCCAGCACTTCAAGACCTTCTTTCCCTTCGAATCATCAGACTTCGAAGCTTCTTCTTTATTCTTATCCTTCGGTTTATTGGACTTCTTCTTCCTGTCATCAGAAGTCTCATCATAGTGCTCAACCAACCTGTCAACCACAGCAAAGGCTTCTTGAAGTGTACGAATCCTTTGTCTCTTCACCTCATTTTGTGCCCAAGGCTTCAATCCAACAATGAAATTGAATACCTTGTCTCTCTCCGCCATATCAGGTAGCTCAAGGACCGCACTTGCAGACTCCCTTTGATAAGTTTGAAGGTTTCCGGTTTGCTTTATAAACTTGATCTTCATCCTAGCTTCCCATGTTTCATCCTAAGGACTAAAATGGGCCTGCAAGGCTCCTTTCATTTCATCCCAAGAAGTGATGTCGGTAGCACTTCCATTTGCAACCTGGTCCATCCTTCTTCTCCACCACATCTTGGCATCTTTTGTGAGGAATTGAGCAGCAACCTTGACCTTAGTCTCATCATCGGATAGACCCAACCTTTCCAAGTATTGCTCCATGTCCCACAAGAAGTTACCAAGAGTCTTTGCACTCCTTGTACCATCGAATGAATTCGGTTCCTTGACCTTCACATGAGGCACTCCTCCACCTGAGCCATGCCTCACGGCCTTCTTCAACACCGCTATTTCATCCTTGGCTTCGTCAAGAGATTTCTTCAAGTCCATGATCTCCATTAGACCTTGGTCCCTTGAAGCTTCAACGTCCTTGACCCTTAATTCGAGTTGTGTACACATCAAATCAGTGTACTCATGTTGAGTTCGGAGTTCATCGAGCTCATCCTTCACCTTCAAGAATGCCTTTTGTTCTTCCACAACAAGGTCAAACTTTCCCTCAAAATGAGCTTCCAAGAATTCCAACCTTTCCACCACTTTCTGCATCAGCTCGAAAGTGTCCATGGGACTACGAGTAGACCCTGCATGAGATTCAGCCATTGCTAATAGCCTTTTCTTCTTTTGTAATCGAGTTTCGACCATGCACCGGCTTCACCTGCAACCCAAGTCCTTGATGCCACACTTAGAGTGTTTCACCAACCTCTTTCCCTGCAAGAACCTGTCTCCACAGTCATGAGCTTTGCTAGCTTTGATACCACCTGTCAGGCCCCCGACCTTCCGGTAGTCTTCCAACCGTGCCGGTGAGGTGCGGCACCACCCCACTCTTTCTTTTTAACAATACTTAAGTGTGCGGACTACGCC